>DWQW01004928.1:0-18726 GCA_018249695.1 Heliconius erato demophoon | reverse complement strand
TTAATGGCCTGATTTTGCGATGACAAACAGAAGCAAAAATGCAAAAAATCATTAGACAAGGTGTGATTGTCAATCAGCTGTCACATCTATGATTTAAAATATGATTGATTTTAATCGATTAAGGATCAAAATCTTATTTTTTTTCATTTTTCTCCACTTCCAGAATGTCAATTAATTAATTATTTGCTAAAAATAAAAAAAAATTGTAATTTTTTAGATCACATCTCAATTCTTTACGTGACGGCCCAAAAGTTTCATTCTCCTTTACACATTTTTAAGGTAAAGTTATTTGTTAAGTCTAATACAATTTCAGATCCTGTTATTAAAAATGGGATTTTGAAATATCTAATCTCTCTGATGTATGTATATTCTCTGGATGTAAAAGATAATTCAACAATCATTTTTAATTAGGCTTATAGATAAAATAATTTTCAATTTTTTTTTCTGAATATTTTTCATTTTAAAAATCAAATATTGTAATTAATAGAGGTCGTCGTGGTGCAGGAACAAAAGGGTGCGACTGTAAACGCGACACACAGAACGCGATCTAAAGAAGCTCTATTCTTTTGAGTGTTAACAAGTAGATGCGATTTGGGGATACGAATTGTTTTTATTTCCCTTTTGTCGAAAGACTAAATGCGAGCTTCAGTTTCACCATCCATCACGTAATATTCCGAATTCGAGTGGAAGGCGGAGAGTAGAGTGTATTGACAGCTAAAGTAGAAGAAATATTATGATCTTTGTACTGTTTAGCTGTTGGCGTTAAGTGGGAGTGCTGTTGGTCGCGCTCACCTCGCCCAGCGCACTGAACTGCTGGCCGACCTGCTGGCCTTGTTGCACACGGGCAGCGAACGCGTGCAGAGACAGGTAATTATTAATACTTACTAAAACAATTCATATATATATTTAAGGAACGTAAGCGCCCATTGCTCTCGGCAACCTACTCGCACTATTGACGCACGTTTATACCGTCTCACAATAATCTATTTTCAAGTACCGACAGTCGACTACCCACCAAATGATATGTGAAATATCATTTCAGTCAATACTAGTACTTTTTATTTGACACGTTATTTAACATATATAACTATTAATTTGCTTTTAATATTTGTGTGTCTGTACACAAAGATACTATTCTTATTATCAGTTTGTTAGGATGATAATGAATTTGTCAAAGTTTGTTTATAATTTGTTTAAATATTACGTAACAAGTAATAATAATGTCTTTTATAGGTCATATCTTTACTACGACGAATGATCGCTGAAGTACCACCGCAGAAAATTCTGGCAGCTTTAAACTACGCTGGTGATGTTACAACTATGTACGTTCTTGTATATAATATATGTTTTAGTATTTCAATATTTATCCAAATAAAGGTGAAAAATTTTTTTGTTAAGAGAATTATTAAAAGAAAAAACCCTAGAAGGTTCCCTACTTGACGCGGATATGTTTTTTTATAAATTTATTTATTTAATGGTTTTTCCCCAAATAAAAACTTTTTAATAAAAAAACTAAGTGATAAATAAATTGTTTAAAATAAATAATAATAAAACTTTTTAATATCAACCTAATTCACTTGTCGTCACGTAGTATTTAATTTATTTTTTTCCTTTTCAGTGTGACTTTATTAGATCACCTAGTGTGTTATGTGGGGAAAGCTATAACAGTTCAGGTAAAAGTGAAAGGTGGTGGTTCAGGCAATCCCGGCACAGTGACCCTTGGCTCTAGTGTGACACCCGCACCCCCAGCCGCCTGGTTCATGAGAGGAGACACTACCAAGAAACATGCTCACCTCGTGGCTAAACTACTTACTGATATGGCTGAAGTAAGTAACAATGTTTATATTAAGTTTTTGCACCTTTAAGAATTCATTTTTTACTCAATAAAGTGTATAATTAATTAATAATATTGTGTTCATATTTGCGAGTTACTAAAACGTTATCTATAAGGGGAAATGGTTAAATATATTTTCGGTAAATTAACTTAAGTATCACACATGTAGCACTGTAGGTACAGGGAACTTAGTGTTAATGCACTCCGTTCCCCATTTTTGTTAAGTCGCGGAACACAGAAACAGATAGAGACATTTATACAGGATAAAGTATCAGAGCCGTGGGGCCAGGAGACGCGGACGGCGCTGGTGCAGTACGTGCGCGCGGTCGCGCAGGTGGAGGAGTCGGAGCGGCGCCCAGCGCGGTGCATCTCGTCGCCCGTCGTGTGGCTCGCTCTGGCCTCGCTGTGTGTCTGCGATCATCATCATATGGATTTGTATGATTTATTTATTTGTTTCTATTGTATACTATAATACTAATAAATAAGAATAAAAATAATTTGTGTAAATAGAATTCTGAAAAGACTCAGTTCTCTGTCGAAAATTTAAGGTCGGGGCAAAAGAGTTTTCGTATTTTTCATACAAAGGAAAATATATTTTTTATTTATTTGTAATATGTATGTGCCGTTTGATTGATGTCTTGTTATCGTCTTATGGGTAGTGTCATGATCCCATTCCTGTAGAAATTTTGAGATATTTGATTAAAAAAATATGACGGGTAGTGTTCACAATGTTCTTTTGAGGTTAGCTTTACGCTTTCTAAAAAGTTCTGCAATGACCGAAACAGGTAAAAATCTTATGGAGCAAGGTCAGGGCTATACAGAGTATGTATGAACACATCCCAGCCATGTTCTCCCAATTTTTCCTGCGTGGCTATAGATGAGTGCGGTCTAGCGTTGTTATGGTGGAATACCACTCCCTACCTATTTCCCAGCTCCGGCCGGTTTTACTCGATAGCTTTTTTTAACCTCATCAGTTGCTGACAGTAGAGGTCAGCATCGATAATTTTATCCGGTGGCAAAAGCTCATAGTGATAGACGATTCCTTTCCAATCCCACCATAATCTTAGCACCATTTTGTTCCGAACCCGGGTCTGGCACGGCCTGTGAAGCTTCAACCATGATCTTTTTCGTACAATCTTATTGTAAGTCACCCATGTTTCATTACCCGTAACCAACTGTTCAACCTGTAAGCCAAAGAGGTTTGATTTAGTAAAATTTAGTAGAATTTGACTAATAATACATTCAAAAAAAGAAAATACTTTTGCCCCGACCTATTACAATGATAGAATACTAACTGTAGATACAACAAAAAATGTAACTATATATTTTGAAGTAAGTTCCATATAATATTTTTTTAAATAAAATTATTCAGTTGTACAATTTGAAAAAAATAAAAAAATCACCATCCAAATAGATTCTTCTTCTTCGTCTTCATCTTCTTTCATGCAGATGATAAGCTAAAACTCTGTTAGTTTATCATTTTGCTCTAATATTTTTTAACTTTGTATCCCGCATAAAGCTCGATAGGCATGGAGAGTCTACTGTCAAGACAGTTTGTTACCCACTTTCCACTCAATTTTCGAGATATTCAGTGTTGGGTGTCTGTCTTGTTACCAAAATGTGGTACCAAGCGTGGTAACAAAAAATAATTCATTACCTCGAGTGGGAATCGAACCCACAACCATCGCGTTTACAATCAGACTTCCCGATGTGTCATGACAGCCTCTAATAATTTCGGCCGCTAGTAGCTTTAATATTCGTCGTCATTATATTCAGAATGAACGGGTCCAGTGAAGGGCGGGAGTCCCGGGCGCGCGACTCAGCGGCGGAGGCGCGCCCGCACTGCACCAACCACGACGACGGCTCAACGGTCGCCGTCATAGAGTGCCGCTCCTGCGGCCCGCTGTGCGCCGAGTGCGACCGTTTCCTGCATCTCAATAGGGCCGCTAGGAATCATCAGCGACAAGTAAGTGAAAAAAGTTACTGAATAATAATACTATGTACTAAATTATATATTATTGAACATGGAAAGCTTAATGTTACAAATCGTAAAGTTATGGAGTAAATGATTATTTTATTTTATTTACATATACTTTTTATATTTACTTACTCCTTGTTCACTAATGAATGTTTATATTACATAATGTAATTTAATTTCTTTCTCATGTTGATGAAAATTATAATAAATACCTTTAAACCGAAATTCGTAAAATAGCCTACACTATATTTCTAAGGACTTTGTAATTTTGAGTTTAATTGAAATAAATATGAGAAATATGGTATAAATAATACCGATGATAACTTATATTTTCAAACCTAAATTATAAAAAAAGTATCATTGTTAAAAATTGTCATTTATTAATTGATTTGCTATACAGTTAATAGATATTTAGGATAAAATTAAAAACCTATTATATTGTCGACACTTTCCGAAAAACTCGTTTGCGAGCCGGTAGTAGCTTCTAGTAAGATTCACAATACTGATTTTTTATGTAACTTAACGATTAAAATATCCTTGTAATATTGTGATTTTTGTTTTGACAGATATGCAAAGAAGAGGAGAGTGCTATCCGTATAGATATCCACGAGGGCTGCGGTCGCGCTAAGTTGCATTGGCTACTCCTCCTCGTGGATCGGCGCACTTTGAAGGCGTTAATGGAGTTTCGTGGCCTGGAGGGCGGGAATAACCTGCCCGCTGAGACGGAGGGAACGGTGGGCCTGGCTGGGACATGTCGATTTTGCGGTGCTAGAGGCAACTCGGGTCTTTTGGCTATCGGTAACGTCTGTGCTGATCACCAATGTCAGGTAATTCTTGATATTGTAATTATTATTACCGTTTTGTTTTTATTATTGTCACTAATTTTCTACAACTTACTTAGTCACGTGTACAAAAGGTAGAAGATAGACATATTTTATGGCACACTTAGCTAATCCAGTGGAAAATACGAAAGTTTCTAAAATAAATACAATGTGAAAAGGCCGTCTTATCACTAACACAAATCTCCGAAAGATAAACTTTGAAAAAAGAAATTAAGTCTTAACGGCAAGGGGTTATGATTAAGAACATTTTATAGATTATAAAAAAAAATCTTTATTTAATTAAGAAATCAATTCGACTATTAAATTGTAGGAGCACGGTCGCGAGGCATGCAGCCGCGTGTTGCCGTGCAGCCACTCGTGCGGCGGTGTGCGCGGCGAGCGGACGTGCCTGCCGTGCCTATTCGGATGCGCCGGCACCGAGTCCCTGCGGCAAGATGCCGACGACATGTGCATGATTTGCTTTACTGATCCATTGCAGGCTGCACCCGCTATACAGGTTATTATTGTTTTACGTTATATTTACTATGATTAGATTACAAATTAAGATTTCATTATATATGCGAAATACTGGATCCAGCTGAAGGAGTGGCACCAGAACATGAAACGTCACATTAAATATGATATTTTATATCATTTCATTTATTTCCTAATTTCTTATAGCTTGGACTGGAGTACCACATATCAGGTCCAATTATATTTTAAATCATCCAAGAACCCATCAACATATATAAACACAACATTTAAACCAAATTGATCCAGTGGTGTTGAGAGTGTAAGGAGATAATCACATTTAAAAAAAAAATATATGACCAAAATTACTTGTATTGACTAATATGATATTTTTCATAGTTTTTTATATGTACAAACACGGTACATCACGATAAATTATTATGAGCCTGTTTAAATAATGTTCATCAGTAGAGAGAGTAGGTTCACTTCTACTGTCAACTGTGCCATTGTCCACTCCTCGACATAAATATGTATATAAGATAATATATTTTCTTAGAAAATCGGTCCCGTCTGACTTTGTTTGATATTTAGTCTATTATTCAAAACAAAATCTGTGTATATATTATTTTTTTATTGAATCTGTTCTCGAAAATAAATTTTCATTATACTTATATAGGACTTCTGAAATCTGATATACCAAACAAAGCAAAAGTCGTTAACATTTGTTCAATTCAAAAAATAAACTAACACGGTCGAGTTTAGAGCCTCCTCTTTACTTGGAGTGGACTTGGAGGTAAGACCGAAGTGGAAGTAATTTTATTCCATATTGAATAAAATCATGAATCACAAAAATTTAACTGTTGTTTCAGGATAACTGATCATAATATTGGGACTTTTTTAATTTAATAAAAATATGTTAGATTTTTATTATGATAAAGTTTAGAACAGAGAGCCTTGACACTAAATTATATAGTTGGTTGGGTTGGATCCGTAAAACGATTTTTAGTGAAATTGTCATATACAGTTTGTTTTAAATGTTTTTTTTTGTATATATTGTTTTTCACAAAATATTTTTTATCATTCTAGCTTGGCTGCGGACATGTTTTCCATTTACACTGTTGTAAGAAAGTATTGGCTAACAAGTGGGTGGGACCGCGCATCACTTTCTCCTTTTCTCAATGTCCAATTTGTAAGGTAAATATATTATTATTATTGTAAGGTTATAAGTAAATTTAAGTAACAATGGATTTTCATATCATCATTTTTATTAAACAATATACAAATAAGCTACTATTTTTGATTTATTAGTATTTTTTATTGTAGTGCGACTTTAATTAATGAAATTGAATTTGATATTTTTTTTGTCATAGATAAAGATAAAATAGATAAAGTCTTTAGATAAGACATTTTCTAAACCTCAATTAAAATCTAATCGTTTCTCTTAACATCTACATTCAATTGCTTCTGGTACAGATCTCTATTAGAGATAAGTTATTCGTTGTACACATTCTCTCTTTTATTAGGTGTTTGCTGTACTTACTTTCTTTTGTGGTACATATATAAATGAAAATATATATATACAGGAAGACATATCGCACTGGACTCTAGAGGAGCTTCTGGCTCCGATCCGTCGCCTACGTGAAGAAGTGTCTCGTAAGGCTCTAATGCGACTCGAGTACGAGGGCGTGGCGGCGAGCGGGTCGCAGGGTCGCGCCCAGGAAGACCCCGCTACATTCGCTATGGAACGTTACGCATACTACGTCTGCCACAAGTGCGGCAAGGTTAATGTTTTCTTTTTTACCTGACTACGGCGAAGTAAAAAGGCGGGTTTTGGTTATGACCTGTATGTACGTATGTGGGTATGGATGTTAATCTGTTCCCTCATAACTTCTAAGTTAGGTATCATAATTAGACAAATAAAGTGTTGTTAGAGGCCTCTTGATCGTCCTCTGGTTATGGGCATGACGTTACGTTAAATTGACAACAGTGATCACGTTACGTCACACTCCGTTACCCACTTTCCGCCGAATGAATATTCATAATATTTTCATTTATTATTACAAGAACGTGAACACACAAAATATATAGGCTTAAATTCCTTATAGGTTATTATTACAAAAATCTTATAATGTTAACAATTTAAATGTAACATTTTATATATGACACCAGGCGTACTTCGGTGGTCTCGCGCGCTGCGAGGCCGAGAGCAGCGGCTGGTGGGAGCCCGCGGAGCTGGTGTGCGGCGCGTGCAGCGACGTCGCCGGCGCGCGCACCTGCCCCAAGCACGGCGCTGACTTCCTCGAGTACAAGTGCCGTTACTGCTGCTCTGTTAGTGTCACCTTTAGATCCATAAACAGATACACCCCATACACATCTACGAGCGTACGCAATTACCTACATGTAGCAGGGATGTTACGGACGCCAAGTTAGCGTTATATAAAATAACTTTAAAAACAATATTAATAAGTAAAATCTGTTATACTAATAACTGATGCAGGATAGCTGTATATGTAATAATAAAATTTTAACATTGACATTGATAAGAGCAACTGTTAAGTTTCTTCTTGGTTTGTCTCGGGAGAACTGAGTTCCGAGTGGTTGTTAGTGTTGAATTCTTTCGATAATTCGATGCCGGTTCAGCCAGGAAAAACAAAAACAATTCATTTAGTTTAGACTCTGCCTAACATTTCCAAAACTATTCACAAAAATTATATCGGATTCTGTTAAGTTTGCGGTTAATTTATAAGTAATCGTTTTTTTATTTTGAATATTCTATAGATTTTGTTAGGTTTACGGAGCTCCATAACATCCCTGATATATAGGTCCGTACAGTGCTACCATCACTGCAGGGATTAATGATGATTTAATGCTTATATGAGGACACGCGTGGGAAATATGTGGCAAGATTTAAGAGAAGTTGAAAAATATGCTTAAAGCTTAGCGTCAACATTTTAAAAAAAATCCGCGAAAACAGTTAAATATTTTATTTATAATAGAAAAAAAATTAAATGAAACAATATATGTATATTTAGTAGTATGTCAAAAATAAACTGAACATAAATATTTTTTTCGAATCGAAAATTGAAATAATATTAAACTTACCTTCATCCTCTAATGTCTTCAAATATACTAAACTAACTAGCGACCCACTCGCGGCTATCGGTTTTGCCCTCTTGATCTACACTAATACTTATTTAATAATCTGAATTACTTTTCTTTTAAATATCTTCATAATTTTAAAGACAATATCTATACATTAAAAACTAAAGTTGCAGCCGATTAGCCAATTATAATAGCGAAAACGGCATTTAAATCGGTTAAACCGTTTCTGAGGTTAGCGTGTATAAACGTGAACCCAAAATAATAAATTTTAAAATGTTTGTCTGTAACAAACATTTTAAAATTTATTATTTTGGGTTCTATTACATTGATACGTGGCCGAATAATAGATTTTTCTCATTTATCTTCCATGTACAGACAGCGATCAGTTACAATTTTATTATATGTATAGAAATAATGATTTGGATTCATTCATCAATTAAAAACCATCATGTCCATCCTCTTGGTCACAACATATATCTTGAAAATCTATTTGTGCATTTATATTACATCTGCATTATGCATAGATTAAGTCTCCTATTAGAACCTTTTTTAATTTTTCTATTGAAATATTTTTTCTTATTGCCTTATGAAGCACTGTTGTTCATGTTTATTCTACAATGCATGCAAAATAGAACGTTTAATACATCTGCTATGTAAGATTTAGAGTTTTTACTAAAAGTAAACTTAAAAATAAAACAATGTGGTTTCAATTAACAGGTAGCGGTATTTTTCTGTTTTGGCACTTCCCACTTCTGTAACGCATGCCACGACGATTTCCAACGAGTCACTAATATACCGAGACATCTATTACCACAATGTCCTGCTGGTACGTATGTTATTAGCACTGTTGTATTTGATTTGTACTTGTACTTGCTTTCTATCTATATTGTTTGTTTAAGGGAACTGTTCTGCACGTATTAAGTACTTATATGTTTAAAGTAAATTTGTAAATAAAATATTAAAATCTATTTATTAATATACCTATGGTTAAAAAAAGTTTTACTTGCTTGTATATTAATATATAATTTTATAGTTTACATTTATTGTTCACAAAATCATAATAAAAATAGAAAGTAAATAATCATAAATAGTAGTTTTAACAATAGTTAATACTGGAAAATTTAGAAATAAAAAAAAAACAAGTAAGATTAATGATATTAATAGTAGGTGCTATTGCAAACGTGACACCATTATTCATAAAACATACTTTCCAGGTCCCAAAGGCGAGCAGCTGCCCGGCTCGTCCGATGAGTGTCCCCTGCACGTGCAGCATCCCCCCACTGGGGAAGAGTTCGCCCTCGGCTGCGGCGTATGTAGACACGCGCACGCCTTCTGAACGACCTAACACTAAATACTCCTATACAGTACAGCGTCGATCAACCGGGCCGCCTAACTCTATTTAATAGACCAATAGATGATTTTTTTAAAGAAACATTTGTGAGTTGTATATTTTGTTGAAAGACTATGATTTATAACTATTTGTCATTAAAAATATAATTATGTAAGTAAATTTATTCACATGCACATTTCTTTGTGGATAAAGATGTTCGTCTGAATGAATACAATCCAATTATCGATAAAAAACATCGATTTTCAATATCCGCCAATTAGTTCGGATAATCGACGCTCTACTGCAATTTAATTTAACTTAGTAACATTAGATCTAAACCAAATGTCGTTGTTATTTGTTTTCCATTTTTTCTGATCTTTGGACAGGGTTATGAAGTTAAGTAGGCTAAACTGCAGCATGAGTGTGCAATTTTTGTACCAATAACATTGTACAACATTTTTCAGTTCAAGATGTGTGAAATTTTCAACAGTATGTCACGCGGCCATAGCAAATAAGCAATAATTATAATATAAGTATTACGTAACGACGTCGTAATAACGAAGCAAACGCGTATGTTTTAATTATACATAACTGGAATATTTTAACGAGGACATACAGAGACTTCAGAACACATTGACGGCGATATAAAATTGCTTTTTTTTTTCAAACTATTCGATTTACTTTAGTGCTTTAAATGCTTCTAGCTCCTAGCGACCGAGTTCTACTGAATAGGGCTTCAATATAGGACGACTAAATGTGTAAAGTTTTTAAACATTTAGGTATTTCAAATAATAGATTTCAGTTGAATGACTATTGACACTAAGCAACTGACTAATAAGTGAACTAGCGAAACCTCCTCGCTTTTAGTATGCAAATTTTACAGAGTTGGAATTTTTGGAAATGTATACTGTATTTTAGGTAAAATTAACTTTTTATCCATTATCGGCTATCGTGTGCACTTCTGGTAGGAAAACAAAAAGTTAAATCTAATTAAATTTAATTTAAAGTTCGATTATATTTTATTAATATTTATATATTGGTAACTTTAAGTCGTTTTTTTTTTATTCTGCGAGAATAAGAGTTGTGAAAAAACTAGTAGACACTTGAAAGAAAGATGTGATAACATATCTTTTTCTACATGCACCGGGACGGCTTTTAAATTAAAATAATTAATTAAATCACTCGAAAATAAAATATTTAATTATTATAAACATTATTAAGTAGAAAGATTCATAAGCTAAAGACTAATAAAACAACTCATATAAAATATATGCAACATAAAAAAATATGCCAATAAAATCATTGATGAGCAAACAACTTAGAATATATTTTTGGCAATGAGCACTGAGCAAAGAGGATATAGGTGTTTAATTACGATCTGACCTTATAAATTAAAAAACCTTTTTTTTTCTATGCGCATTTCATACCATCAATACATGAAGTTGTTTGTTATATTTTTTGGGGGGTCACCGATGTAAAAATATATATTTAATGGCTTTATTATTTAAATTTAATGAGTTAACGGCAGTATGATATCATACTCTAAAAATCAAAATGAAAACTGCAATTTATGGAAAATCCAGAGTTTTTAGTATAATCAGAAGTTAGAGAAATTTCTAGTTGGATCACAAAGTGCAGAATGCTGATCAAACAGTTATAATGGAAAATACAAGAAATTCTCAGAGTAGGTTTATTGTTTTCTTTTTAATTTTACCATTACTTACATATATATCTGAGAAGTTCCTCCATATAAAAAAATCAAAATCTAATTTGAAAGAGATATGGGTGAAAGTGTTCCAAAACTTAATTTTTTATGTTAAATTATATTGTATTATATTAAAAAAACTCATATAATCATAAATACATACTTACATGTTGAATTAAGACAGTTTTAAGTATTACCTTATATTCTTATTATATATCGTAGCTGTAATAGAAAGTATAGTGGACGTTGTAATTTCTTGTAGTCGTCCTTTTTATAGTTTTGTTTTTATTTAATTTAATAGATTTCAATGTTATTTAATTTAAGAATATTTATTAAATTGCCTTCTAGTCGATTTGTTTGAATATATTTGATCTCAGTTATGGCAAACCGCTAATATTGGAAATAAAAGTTGTTTTAACGTTGCATTTAAAAAAAAATGCATGCATTTGGCATTTGGTGAGATCATTTATGTTAGTTAAATAATAATTATTATTAAATTACTAAGTTAGTAATTTAGATAATATTTTATACTATATTAAATTTATTTATGTCTTTCGATCTAACCACCATAAGTTACAACTGGAACATCACCATGGTTTTATTATGTACAGACCCATTTAGAAAAATAAAATGATTTTTATATATTTATGACCAATATATATATTATAATATATATATTGGTTAAGGATATCTGAACTCCAAACATATTTTTTATGATTTTAAAGTATTGGTGATGTTTGAGGGAAAAACACTAATTAATTGAACATTATGTTATTTATTTTTCTTAATATCTTCGTGTCGTACATTTCATATTTAATCGAATATCATAACATTATACACATAAACAAATGTAATAGGTGTTGTAACAGTTTCAATATCAATGTCTCCACGATAGTTACAGATGTGTCAATAATATCTCCATAAATGGAAATTAACAAATAGAAATTTGGTATGCAAGACAGATTTTAGTCGATTTTAAGTCGCTAACCAATATCCGCTATCTCATAGAAATGATCATCTGGATAAATATAATCTAAAAAAGAAATACTAATAAATTATTTTGTGAAATTTGGAGAAATTATTGAGACAGGCTTAGAATAATATTAGTGATTATTATTATCGACATACTCAGTCAATTCAACTTTGGAAAATTTCTCCTTGTTCTTGTCTCTTGTGGATTTATCGCAGTGTTTGACCACTTTACACCTGGGATGCGGAAAAAGTTCTTCGTATAAAGTCTTACCCTCTTAACTCTATCAATTTTGTGTTCTGAGTTCTATTATCTGTATTCAATATTATATACATATATATACAAAAAGAAGAGAAGAAATAATTCTTGGCGAATTTTGTAAAATTATTTTTAATATTCACACGAAATTTATATATATATGTCCTACTATTACTATATTGGATGCACCTTAGTCTTCTACATATAGGTTATGAACTAGGTAAGAAATTTTTCAATAAAGCTTACAAAATATGTATATTTTATTTCTTTTTAGCCCTTTTTAGCTTTATTGCAAATAATAGGCAGAAAGAACACTTTTCACTGTCCAATGTGACAGCCTTTGATATAATAACATATATCTGAAAAATATGTACCAACTGCACTTAAGAAACAGATTCAAGCACGTTTAAGACAAAAACTCTTTATATAAAACAACTTGCATTTTTAAACAAGTGAACCGAATGTGTATTGTTAAAATATCGTGAGACTGACTCGTTACAAGGCCCAAAAATTCAACATGTATGCTAACAATATTCGTTATTATAATTTTGCTAAATAATTTTCTATATATTTTTCACATTCTTAATTATAATAAAACAAAATCTAGAAATTATACCTATGGCATAAAAATAATGTACCTCCATCAAAACTTTATACATATATGCTTCTTAAATGTTTTTACATTCATATCATGTACGTCTGACTACCGTACTCTACTATTAACATTTAAATCTTTGAAGACCTTAAAATATAGAAATACAGAAAATACTACCGACATGCATCTTACCAGTCTTATCTATGAGTAAATAGTTGCAGGGCATCTTGATAGAGTGTTGAATGTTTTGATAAGTTAGCTTCAAGAGATAGAATCGCCTTTACTTCTGATATCTCTTTATCACAACTATCTAGGGCGTCGGAGTCTGACACATCTAAAATATTAGCCAGTTCGATTTGTGTAACCTAATGTTTGATATTAACAAACCTGCGGTGAAATGTTTAATTTCTTCAATTTAAAGGTAGTTGCAATGTTTTTCATATGTATTTTTTAAATTCATTATAGTCTTTATGATAATAAGTGTGCCAATTTGCTACCTAAGCACCTAATCTATACTTCGAGAAGAAAGAATTATTGATTTTCACAACTACTTATACTTTTGAACAGAGTTTACTCAATTGGCGCTTAGTCGGACCACACCTGTGCACTTTGGCGGTGGCTGTCAGTTTGAACAACACCTGGAGAGCTCCACGCGAAGCTTTCCGCTACGGTGGACTAACAAGTGCGCTGTTAAACACTGTTGCTTTCGTGGGTATTGCGTTGCCGGTCGTACTGTTACAATTAGTTGTTGGCCAGCTAAGCCAGCAGGACGCGGTCGGAATATGGAAAGCTGTACCATTTTTTCAAGGTATTCTTATATAATCATATACGAGTATAATAAGTTTTGTAATAGTATCTTTGAATTTATTCAGTCTAATAATAAGTAAGGTTACAAATATGCGGCTTAAAGTGTGCTTGGTTTCTGACATTAAATGTACCGTTTGCCTTATTTAAAATTTGTCTCATGGCATTAAAAAAAAATAAAAAACCTATAAAAAAGGTATAATATAATTCGAACATGGTTTGGTGTTCCAGGTATCGGATACCTCAGGTTGCTGATATCGTGCATAAGCGCTGTTTATTCGATGGTCTACGTCGCCATGTCTCTTACTTATGTTCTGTATACCTTAAGCAATACTTTGCCTTTGTGGGAATGTTATGAAATTTCGGAAATGCCAGTAAGTAAATAAGTAAAATCATATATCATTTTTTATTCTGGTTTCACGACGAGAGATTTTTTTGTACTTCATTGTATGATCTTATTATTTTGTCCTACAAAGCTGTTACAAATTCTATGAAAAATTTGTCTTTTGTAAATTATTTTTTTAGCTTCACGCTGTATTCCGCGTAGTAGAGTACGTAGAGGGATTAAGACACTTCCGTTCCCCATTTACCGCCGAATTCTGAAGGCACTGCGTGTTGAGTGGCAACGGTCAACATCACGCTTTACCTCATTACCATAATAAAGAAATGAAAATATAAAATATTTTATATCCTCAAGTGAGAATCGAATCCACAAGCTGTCGAATTGACAGTCGCTCGCTTGTGTCTATATGCCACGACTGGCTACTAACTGTAAGCAAAACTATGTAATTTTAAAAAAGCCCGATTTAAAGTATCAACAATCAACATTTATTTTTAGTGGGCACAATATAATAATTAACTACTTATAAATTACAATGCAGTAAAATGTTTATGCTTTTATATAACTTATAAGTTTTGTCTATCTATCTATTTTAAATTTTGTTTGTCAAAAATGTCTCTATTAATAAATGAATGTTTTACAGGATGATCGCAAAGATATATCTAACCATACATTATCGTGCTTGAAGTAAGTAAAGCTTCCTGATAAGAATTTCAATAAATAGGTACATTTTAGTATTTTTAGTGCACGATTTGGTGAAGGCAAGAGTAAGTTGCTATTTGCTATGTCACAAACGAATTGCCTAGGCATAGGTAGTTTTTGTTGTTAATATTTTTATTTCAATAATATTTCGGTCTGTTTCACGATAGTGTTAATAAGATACATAGATACATTTTAAATTGTTCTTTTAAAACATTTTTACAGTTCCTCACAGATTGTTTTTATTTTATTTTTCAGTGACAGTTTTCTGGCGCCGATCAATGAGCAACCCGAATATTACGTAGCTCTGGCGTTTATTATTATTGTTCTTTGGATTCTGTTTCCTTTTATGTGAGTAATGATCCTAATTTATAGTCCTTTGTTAGATCACTACGCTACAATCCATCCGTACGTCGTATAACAATACACACCTATTATGTTTTATTCAGTGGCTATTGAATTTTTGACAACTTATTGCCTTCTAATTTACATACTTGCAGTTATTTGTACGTACCAGTTGTAACTAGTGTTTTTTTTTAACACTATTAATTATTTTTAAACAGACAAAACTAATTTTGTTTGGTCGATAATCAAATTTATTTGTAATATTGCATCTACAGAAAGCTATTATATCGTTACCTATTTCGTTAATATTTCTATCGATTTCAGACTTTACAACCCTGTTAAACTTATGAAAAGAATTTTATATACATTTACCCCGCTGGTACTTTTATTGGGAGTGACCATAGTTAGTTCTATTGGTAACAACCGAGACGTGATTACGTTTCACAAGAGTAACAATTGGAAAAACTTCGTTACACCTAACATATGGCACGGTGCTATAGCTCAAGCTTTGTTGTCTTCTCAGACAGCGGGTGGCTATCTTATTTCTTCAGGTGACTCTATATATGCCAACACGAATGTGCAATGGTAAAACATTTAAGAATATTTTATTAAATATAATGCTACCAAATTAAACATTAAATATTGTTCTTTGGTAAACGAAACTTAAATTTTCAGGACATCTATACTGATTGTAGGCGGTAACCTCATAGGCAGCTGGCTGGGAATACTATTTTGGTTTGCTATTAGCGGTGATGGCGATAAAGCATCGAGCAACATTGCAGTCCTTGTCCAAATATACAAAAAGTTTATTGACAATAACCTGAGGACGGTGTGGCCGTTACTTACCTTCCTTTTGCTCGTAATGTCAGGAGCTATAACTATGGTAGATTATTGTTTTTTTGCTTTGTTAGGATAAAGTCGTCAGTTATTTTTTTTTATTTTAGAAATTTGACTTACGCTGAAGAGAATTCAAATAGAAATGCTGTTTAACAATATCATATAGTGATACAATTATATGTTCCCATATTATTTATTTCAGCTTACCTTCCTATATCCCCTTTACGATCGTTTCCACCGCGTGGGCGGCTACAAGTGGCGGCATGTATCTGTGGGGAGCTCTATTATAGGGGCAGTTGGCACGCTATCTATATTGTTTGTAGGACACCCAGCTCTTACATTATTAGAGGACACCGTCGTACCATTTCTCCTCAGTGTTGCCACTGCAATGGAGGTGTCGGTATTTATTTTTATTTACGGTGAGAATCAACGAATTATGTGAGGTACAATGTGGTCATTTCGATTCAATATGTGTTGGCTTGTTACATTGATTTAGAAAAAGATATGTGAATATTTAAATGTATTTGCTTAATGGTTCGAGTTCCATTTGGAGGTACATATGTTAATATTCAAATATATATATTTTCCCGGTCCATCAAGATAATAAGTCGTTAAACTCTGCTATGCAATATAAGTTTTTAATTGCAGGCTGTTTACCGGCTTTGGGCTTAATGCGAGAAATAGACGAAGATGACTGAAAATATTTATTTATAACGCTTACTGGTGCTTACTATTTCATTTTCTGTTTCAACTACCTATATGTATTTAATCATCCTATATTGATGTTCATCTATCCTCAGGCCAGAAAAAATTAGTTGCTGATATAGATTTTTTAATAGAAAGTAAGCTGGCAAAATATTGGATACTGGGTTGGTATGCCAATCCAGGCATAATGATTCCATTTACGGTGTGGTGGTCTATATCATCCTTTTTGGAAGACCCGAGCTGGACAGAGGCTCCATGGAGCAGCTGGGGTATTATTGCTAGTGCCTCTACGACTTTAGTAATAATTGTGATATTTGCAGCCTTATCAGTTGCGAAGCAAGTCCAATATGACTTCCTGGGGGTGAGTTATCATTGGTATACTCGTTTAGGCTATTTACATTTTGGCATTGCGAATATTTATACTTGATGTGAATGCGAAGTAGCTTCATAATTTTCCGTTAATGTTCGTCTGAGGACGAGACCTTGCTAGTAAACGCTCATAACATTTGCCTCGTTTGATGTTTCCTCATGCAGTGCGACACATACCTATACTTTTCGAGGAAGTACCAAATTTTGGGTTTTATTGCAGAAACTAAAATCGTCATTTAAGCCTTCGAGGCACTGGGGTCCCCGCGATCCTATCACACACCACTACTGGCTCGCGAGGCGGGAGGAGGCCGATAGGAATACAATCAGCACACGATATCGAATACCGAATGACAGATATCGAAGGAGGCAGTTGGGGCAATTCTCTGGCAATTCTAGTTTTGCAGACGTTCCGCGCGTTGTTAAAGTGGATCTTTCTCCAGATATCAAAAGAAGATCTAACTCAGATGACTGGTTAGTGATATCCCGAAAACAACATATTGCACAATTGACTCAAGACACATATGAAAGTCGAAAGCGATCAAGGTCCTTAAATTGGAATCCCATCAAGACCATCCAGTTGCGAAGCAGTATTGATTTTCAACATGCAAGTGGAAGTAACAAAGATGTATACGACAGCTCTACACATTCTAATAAACCGACAAACAATAATATTATATCGAATATTAATAACGACCTTGTGTGAATTGTAGAGATTAGATTATGTATGTATGATGTGTGTAGTTTGTTATATCTAGTCACGTTTAGAAACACCAAATACCCACTACAAGTTGATACACCATTGGCAGTGTTTATTTGTTACAAATAAAAAATAATATATTCAATATTTTAGTTTTCATTTAACGATATAATGTATAGAACTTATTTATATTGTAATCAAATCAGCTTCACGCTGCATCCCGCACACAGCACGGTAGGCAGAGGGAACCTTATGTTAAGACACTCCGTTCTCCATTGCGTGTTGAGTGGCAGAACTCAACGCCGCGCTTTGCCTCGACACCAGAGCGAAGAAATGGAAATATAAATTTAAAAAAATATTGCATCTCCTCGATCGTGATCGTGGGTGGAGATCGAACCCACAACCAGTCGATTTACAGTCACACTTTCTGCCCCTGCGCCACGACTGGCCTCTTATATTGTAATATTTTATATAGGTATTATACGAATCAATATGATAGCGACATCTAGCTCTATGTCGTGTTATCTGAGATGGAGAGATCTCTATCCTGTAGAAGCAGACAGACTGCTCGTAATGATGATTAATTTAAAATATTTTTAAACATTTTTTAAAGTGTTATTCGACACTTTGGAAAGAAAAGCGTCTGGTCGGTTTCCAGGAGGCACGGGTTCGAGTCCCACTACGTTCAAATTTTTATACGCTTTCTAAATAAGTAGTACTTTCGATATCTTTGTCAAATCCTGACTCCTTACCACCCTCGTTCATAAAACTTACCGCGGGTGCACTATGCGTTCCACTTAAAATTATCTATAACAAGTGTATGCAAGAAGGCATTTTTCCTGATTTATGGAAGACGGCGCATATAA
>DWQW01004927.1:0-18727 GCA_018249695.1 Heliconius erato demophoon | reverse complement strand
ATTTGACGGAAATTTGGGAACGGAGTGTCGTAACACTGGGTTCCCTTTGCCTACCCTGCTGTGTGCGAGATACAGCGTTTGTATGTATTGCGTTGCGATCAGTATCTACTATAGATACAGAGGAATGAGTTCTACTCATTCCTTTATCATTTCTAAATCAACGTCATTAAAATATCAAGTGTTTCTTTGCGACAAATAAGAAGAATCTGGCAAATAAGAAAAAATCCTGTCGAGAAAGCCTCATGATTTTTTCTACAAAGCAGGGTAGACAGAGAGAACCTTGTGTAAGACTCTGTTCCTCTTTCACAATTTTCACCATTCGTCTCGAATGGAAGAACAAATCGCGGTTTTTTGCGTCTAGCGAGAAAATAAAAATAAATCGGTGGACCCTTGTAGGTAAAGTATCGGAAGTGAATTGCTTCTATTATTACTGTTTTGAACTATTCATATGAGTAATTTTCGAACACATACACGCTAAAAAAACGCATTAACAACATTTTTTTTTATTTTGAAAAAAATCTCTTAAAACTCGATAATATAAAGTCCAAAGGAAAATGTTTCCATATAACCTACCTATCACTATGTACACTATATGGCATAACGTAGCTGCAATATGAAACGAAAACCAAACAAGCCCTTTGAAACCCGATAGGCTGCGTAGTCGGTAAATGAAAATGTATAATTGATTTAGCCGCGCCCGAATCTAAACGAAAGTAATGTTATTATACACGAGCTTTTAGCTACGAGACCCCGTCTAATTGTGTTATATGGGAAAGAGGAGATTACCATCCGCTTTGAATACTTTTAAACAATATTTGCCAGTGATATTGTTGAAAGCAAGTTGGAATTGAATTAAGGATGCCTTAATGTTTGTATTTTACGGGTAGATAATCAATATAAGGTAGTATTTTGCTTTGGTAGGTATTGCGTTACGTAGCCTTGGTGGGGTATGACACGATGTTATTTAAAGAAAAATCCCTTTGGTTGTGTGTGAATGGTTGTATACCTACAACTTGCACGGACCATTTCGATATCCCCTAGGTTAAAGTATCGAAAGTGAAAATAGCAAATATTTGCTCTTTTCATTTATGATCTTTTCTACTTTTATATATGTCTGAATATGAAACAATAAAAAGACAATAGTACTGACACGTATTATAGTCTATTTTTTTTAAATATAATTATACACTTTTAGTATTGATTAGTTAAAATGAATATTTGGGAAATGGAAATATGGATTATGACTTCACTTCTGATTACAATAAAATAACATAAAGAAAATAAATCCAAAAATCAAAATAACATATTAATCATAATATTGTTGTTAATCCAAAATGGCCACCGCAACAAAATGGCGGATTAGAAATTTGCCATGACACCATGCCAAAAAAAAACACATTAAACGCTTTTAATAAGGTTTTTCTTGTATAAAATTTGTTTAACTGCATTCCATATAAGCGGATTGTCAAAATGAATGTCCTAAATTTATGCAATTTCGCACGTGCTCCCGATAACGCTCGAGTGTCCGACTTAATTAAATACGAAGTCAACATTAATTATTATCAAATGACAAGCTGCGATGTGAGCTTTGTCGCTAGTTCACTTGCTTTTGAAACATTTGTGGAGTGTGGACTGTTTCATCTTATGCAGTAATTGTATTTAATAGAATTTAAATTTATTATTGACGCCAGTTGTGGCGCAGGGACACAAAGTGTGACTGTAAAATCGAATGGTTGTAGGTTCGATTCTCACTCGGGGAAATGATATTTATTTACATTCATATTTTCATTTCTTCGCTCTGGTGTCGAGGGAAAGCGCGGTGTGGAGTTCCGCCACTCATCACGCAATGCCTCCAGAACATGGCGGAAAGTGGGAAACGGAGTGTCTTAATACTAGGTTCACTCTATCTATCGTGCTGTGTGCGGGATTTTGAAATGTATTATATTGTAGGAATAATATCATATTAATTGCTGTTATATTGTTAGTTTCGCTTTGCTCATTTACAACCTAATGTAACCGATTTCAATGTAACCCGCATATAGAGAAATCCGCAGAGGTAGCCCAGTATTAACGACATTTCGGTTTCCATGTACCGCCTAAATTTCGAAGCATTCCATTTTGAGCGACAGAATTCAACAGCGGATTTTGTCTTTTTACCAAAGCGCCCAATAAAAATAATGAATTTCCAGTGGGAATCGGACCCACAACGTTCACGTCAGACGTGGCCTCCTATGTGCCTCGTTTTGGCCTCAAATGTGATAGTTGTAAGTTCATACATCATAAGGGCCAATATTTATATTTTGCGTTTTGGTATACCTACTAACGAATTGTATAAATGAGTTTTTGTCATAAGAAATCAAAATTTTGAAATATATGAAAACTATCAGAAACGTTATTTATTCCCAGAGAATGCAATAATTTTAAAATTGGCTAAACATTAAATTAGTCGAGACCGTGGTGGTGGGCACCGTGCACCGAGGCTCGAGGAAATTAAATATTTATTTAAATTTATATATCCATTTTTTGTCTTTCGCTTTGGTGTCGAGGCAAAGAGCGGCATTGATTGCGCCACTTAACACGCAACACCTCCAAAATTCGGCGGAAAGTGGGGAACGGAGTGACTTAACACTAGGTTCCCTCTGCTTGCCCTGCTATGTGCGGGATATAGCGTGACGCTGGTTATTATTAAATTAATTATAAAAGATTACCATGAACTTACATGTGTGTAATGTATTTGTCACATCTCCATTACAACACGAAGTAGGCTCTATATGAGGTAGACCACCCTAGGCTGTAATTAGCAACCTGCCCGTCTGAGAGATATTTGAATAACGCGCAGGGGAGATGTAAAGTCACGTGCACATTTATTTTATCTATATGGTAAATATACATTTTGTTGTATTTTTTTTTAGTTTTGTTTTTCTTATATTGTAATTATTTATACTTATTATATTGAAATCGTATAAATCTTTGTCTGTAACTATTAGAATGTCAAGCCTTATGAGATGAGTATTATCATTTTCGTCACGTCAGACCTTTCAACGCCCACTGTTGAACGTCCCGCGACCTGTGTATATAATATATCTTATATTGCTAGTTCCCCTGATGGGACCCTGTTTTAAATTCTGATTTGTATCGATCTGAAATTTAATTAATTAATTAATTTCTAAATCAATGCAATTAAAATATACGAGCTGCGTTTTGTATGAAAATTGTATTTTAGAAAAAACATAACAAAATTATATTGTTGCATATTGCATATAAAATTAATGCATAAGTGCGCAAACATAAGTTTGTCAACTTTTATAAGTTTTACTTTGACATCCTTTGAAATTGGTACGAAACACCCGGAATGCGAGTTCGGCTCACATTTGATCGTTTTTTTATAAAATGAGAATTTATATTATTATAGTATGATGAAGAATCAAAACATTTTATTTGTGCTTTGACCTTCACAATTCTTGCAAGTTTTCTAAACAGAAAAAGCTCTCTGGCCGTGTATTATTTATATCCGAAAAAGATTTATTTAGTAATACGATCACACAGGTTGGTAAATAATCATATCAGTATATTTAGAGATATATATATATATATATATATATATATATATATATATATATATATATATATATATATATATATATATATATATATATATATATATATATATATATATATATATATATATATATATATTCTGAAAAAAGTGAAATATAAAGCTAAAATGTGACACCAGCGCTGCACAGCGCGTGTGTTAACGCTCCTCTGGACACGTTAATTGAAAGTGGATTGGAGGTGACAGAGTAGAACTGGTTTTTGATTTTTTATCATTCACTGTTTGTGTGTTGTGATTGTTTGAAATCTGAACCATTGTTTTTACGTTTTGAGAATGACTTCGAATGCTGCTCATTTTGTATTTACTAATAACTAGTTTTATACTGTTTTATAATTTTTCAGTATTTTCTATCTATTCTTGTGTAATTATTGATTTGTGTTTGAAATATTTATTTTAAATTCTGTTATTTATTAAAAATTAATTAACTAAAATTTTTACTTTTACAGCTACAGTATAAAAATATTCCAAAGAAATGTGATAAAAGTCGACGAGTCGAAGTCGAAAAGGTTCGACTCTGGATGTAGTAAAAAAATATATTGATTGACATATACTTAAATTCACTTTTCATTTTCAGTTTTTATATTTTATCTTTAAATTTTAATTAAAATGAGAGCAAAATATTTATTATGCTGCTATTTGTCCTTGTCGATTGGAGAAAGCAAGATTGGTTGTAGCTCGTACTTCTGGTTTTCGATAAGTAAACTATGTCATTAATTATCATTTTTTATATGTAATGATTTATAGATGAGTAAATGATTTTAAAATATTTATGTCTATATTGATAACTTCTTAATATAAATATACTATTTGTGATGTAAAGTTGATACAAATATAGATAAATATAAAAATAAAGAATAGGTACTCTTTCTATGCGAAAATTAAAATAAAAAAAATCAGTCCGAGTCTATCTAAGATTTTTTAAATAAATATAAAACTTATTAGACTAAAGGAATCCTTAAGATCAGTTAATTAATAAGGGAAGATAAGTTAATAAAAAGTATAATAAATTAAAAAAAATACTACTATTGAATATGTCTATAAATAAACATATATTATGATGTAAGAAAAAGTCTTAGAAAGAAAGTTTAGGTTTTATTTTCTTCAATTTTATTGCCTACTGATTTAAAAATATGTAACTCTTGCTATAGTTTCCGTGGTGTAGCGGTTATCACATCTGCCTAACACGCAGAAGGTCCCCGGTTCGATCCCGGGCGGAAACATAGTTTTGTTATTTCCCTCTATATTTTTATTTTTATAAACATTAAAGTTTTAGAGTAGGATTGTTATATTATTTCATATAAATTATAAAGTAGGTATTTTTTTAATAATATGACATCTATTGTCATATTCGTATATTTCCGTCCAACAGTCACAATGTAGGTGTTTTCACAAGAATGCGGCGCAAAAATTCAATGTTCAGTGGATATAAGTCGCTACTTCTGAGAAGATAGAGTGTTGGTCTGGTTTACAAGTTGTAGCGATTATGTTGTTTTTGGTTTACTTTTCTTAACGGGAATTAGGAATCTAAATTCTTTAATTTCCATCAACTAACAGATTAGTTGAAATTTTATTATTAATACTAAGTCTTGCGATCTCGTTATTTTTTTTTTGGACACTCAGTTCCCATTAAGACACTTCCGTTCTCCATTTTCCGCCGAATTCTGAAGGCACGCTTGTGTGCCGAGTGACGAAACTTAACGCCGCAACAAGCACGAAGAAACGAATAATATTAAATATTTCAGTTCCCCGAGAAGGATTTGAACCCATAGCCTGTCGCGTTTACACTTACACGCGTGTGCCTCTGCACCACGAATCATGACTGGCCTCACGTGGTGTGACGTGTCACGTGACGGCTATGTTTTTATTAATACATGATGTAAATGTGATGTGATGTAAAATACATACTTAAATACCAAATACAAAAATAAAGAATACTTAATCTTTCTATGCGAAAATAAAAAAAAATAGAAAATACAATCCGACTTTATGATTTTTGAATATTTTAAGATTTTTTGACGTTTATGCTTTTATTAATACATAGATTTATGACTGCAGTAAAATTAACTAACTGTCAACTTACAAGATTGTAAAAGCTTTATCAGATTAGATTATGCACATGAGTATACACAATATATAGTTGGTCGCAGATTCTATTGTTTACTATATATGAAGTCATCGTGGTGCAGTGTTTGACTGTAAACGTGACATTTGTATGACTTATTTCCACTCGAGGGAATGAATTAATTTCATTTTCTCGCTCTGGTATAAAGAGTAAAGAGAATAGCATAGAGAGCAGAATAATAAAAAAAATAGAAAGAAAATAGAATAGAGAACAAAAAGCGGCGCTGAGTTTCACTACAAAAAAAGTTATATAATTTAAAAATTTTAATAACACTTTAGTATAATTGTTGTATTATTCAGTAAAATATTTTTCTTAAAGAAGAAAGAAGGGATGGCTCCAAGACCCAAAAAAGAAAAAGAAATGGTTCCAAGACCCAAAATTATTATTAAAACAAATTTTCTTTTAGAATTTGCAAAGTAGTGTAATAAGTAGCAAACAAAAAAACAAATATACATTGTACCATCTAAAAGGAATCAGAATCGCGATACATTCTGTTCAATGGCACTCGCGCGGCAAAATGAGATATCAGTGGATATTGAATGACGGGGGCGATACTGTGAACGCGGTTTCGCTACCATCCCCTTTTTCCTGTCCTAAACAAAGATTTCTAAGAATACATGCGAATTATCGATTTTATTCATGTTTTTTTTATATGTAAATGTTAAATATTAACAACAACTAAGTATTAAAAAAGTATACCCAGAATTTGGAAGGATAATAGATGTTGTGCTTGTACTGTATACAAATAAAAATATATAAAATATATGAAATTTGCCTCGACACCGAGCTTACACCGAGAGCGAATATATAAAAAAAATCATTTCCTCGAGTGGGAATCGAACCCATAACCTGTTTGTGGACCTACACCGCGACCTATAATTGTAATAATGTAATATTGATATTATTTGCATTTGAATTTTACGACACTTTTTTAAATAATTTTATGATAGATACAATAAAAAAAATGATTTTGAAAAAGCAATAAAATATGTCCTGTTAAATAATTCACAATTTTAAATAACTAAAATAATATATGAATCATAATTTAGCAAACAGTCATTGAGTGGTCCTCATTATAGATACTAAAATATGGCAGGAAATATCAATAAATTCCTTTTCTATTTTATACATGCACCAATATACTGCAGTTTGATTATTTATTATTTGTATTGCTGATATTGATTATAATATATTAAACAAGTTTGTTATATATATTTTTATATCAGTTGGCATACTCAGGTTCACGTTATTTTTCGTATAGCAGGGCAGAGGGAACCTAGTGTTTAAACACTCCGTTATCAGGATATTGCTTGTTAAGTAGAGGAACGCAATGTAGCGCTTTTTTACCAGAAGGGTGTGATGAAAATAATTTAAATACATATATTCAAATTATTCTCCTGAATGGAGATAGAACACACAACCGAAGTGCCTACTGAGCCGGTGGTAGTTTTGTGTTCACTCGACGATTCAATAGTTCTTACAATAGTCGATTTTTTTAGCTTTATGCTGTATTCCGCAAGTCGGATAGACATAGGAACCTGGAAACCCTGTTCCCATTAAAAACCTTTTTGTTTCCACTCTCCACATTTACAGTCTACTTTAAACCAGTTGCTCTTAAAGTAAGCGCGTTGAACCAAACAAACTCTTCAACGTTATAACAGCATAAACTAGAACTAGCAAAGAAATCTATTTTTTTTCTTGAAATCTTAATTTTAAACCCATTTCAGAATTTCCCGTACATTACTTAAAAAAAACCACATACGAAATACTGAATAATCCTTCAAAATAATCACAAGTGCGGCTCACGGCGCTGTCAGGAGCATACACGATTGACGAGGGTTGCTCCGAGACGGTTAGCGATCATTTAGTTGACCTCTCCACGGTTTTGATCCGTGTTAATTTATCATTTTGTAGGGCTGTTAATTTTATGTTAAAACACTTGTTTGTTGTATGGTAAAATTGGGCGTGAAATTAGGTTAGATTAGAACAGTTTTTTTTTAAATTAATTATTGAATGTAATTTTTCAATAATAATACCGTAATTCGGTCTTTATTTTTTTATTTATTTTATATAAATTTCTGAAAAATTAAATATGCAAATTAAATATTTTTTTTCTTCTTGCTGATGATGGACCAACAGAGTCTCAAGTACGAGCTGGAGATGACTATATGGCTGAATCTCATAAAAGCAGATCAGAATATATATTATCTATTCAATGAAATCCATCGCTAGGTAAAATTGTTTATACATTGTCTAAGTAAATATTTTCCTTTTTTAAGTGTTGAAAAACAGTTTAAATATGATGTTAAAATGGTGTAAACGATCTTAAATACGTTTCAAATATAGCTGTTTCTTTTCCCCAGTTTGGTCCCGTCTCACAATGCAGGAGATATGTAAAAAATTTTTGGTTCTATTATATGGAAACATTATAATATCAAAAAGAATCCATTTTGAAATAGTATTAAGAAATGTAATAAGTACTCTAGTACTCCTCATATTCTAGTTGTAGTAAATATTAAATAATTAATTCATCCGAAAACGCGAGGCCCTGCTTGTCAATTATAGTTGAAGATTATAATCAATTCTCGTTGTATTAATAATAATGATGTGTGTAAATTTACATAAAGGGTAAACCTCCGCTGGCGGAAACCTTCACCACCTCGAGCCAAGTAATTGTTTGTGAAAACTCATTACGATATTTGACTAACTTGGCTTCGTTTTTTGTTATTAGAAAAAGTTTTTTTTACTTATATGTATGTAAGGCAAGAAATCAATAATTGATAGTACGTTGAATGTTTAGAATTGGCTAGATTTGTTTTATTTATATATTTTTTGTTTGAGGCTAGTAGTGTCACGCGGCTTATATATTATCCTATTAAGAGATGACTGACTTTATCCGTTTTTACCAAATTTTAACATTATTTTTCTATTTTTTATATACCTACTTACCTACTACTAATACTAAATAAAAAACTATGTTTTAATAAGATAGGAAAATTAAAACAATTCAACTGGGCTATAAGCCCAGCCTCGATTCGGACATTGCGCCTTTGCCGCCGATGACGTCCTCTCTAGCAGCTACGTTGTGCTTGCACTTTCTTAGAATTATTAAAGCAAGTTGTTGGTAAATACAGCATAATGAAAGTATTATTTAGGTAGTATGCGGGCGTAGCCCCGAGCAGGGCTACTAGTCATTTATAAAATTAAATTATAAATATATAATAGCAACTAAGAATATATCGAATTCGAACCTGCTTCCTCACGATAGCACACCTACACACCTAGCTATGTATATTAACGACTTACATTAAGCTTACATTATTCACATCCATTTAATAATTCAACAGTCTATAATAATTTGCTATTCTAGCAAGTAAAGAAAATGATATTTTTCCAACGTAAACTTCATATTTCCGAAGCTGTCACGTTGCACCTAGAAGCATAGACGTGAAGCCAATATGCACGTCTGCGGGAAAATATCAATTTCAAAGGATATTATTTTTCTATGACTTTGTTATAGCGCTGACCTGTGCTTTAAAAATGTTCCTTATTTTATATTGTAATATTTCACTTTGACTTTTACATGCAATATCTGTTTATAAAGAATGTCTATGTTTTTATTTTAATTATCTTGTGTAATGTATTGTATATATTATTTTTTTTACTTTATTCGGTGGCAAGTGGGAAACGGGAATGTCTTAATACTAGGTTCCCAGTTCTCCTCGACCTAGCTTGTTACGTGCGTGATATAGAGGGAAATAAAAAAAATGTATTCTAATAAATTTTCGTATAGATACTTTTGTCTGATGCGCTCAAAACTAATTAGATGTTATAAAATAATTTTAAATTAATAGTTTTTTTTTAACAATGTAAAAAAAAAATTAAGTGTAATACTAGTAATTTATATACATAGTCAATATCATCTAAAACTTAAAGTTCCTAAGTTTTTTTATACTGATATTCATACCTTTCCATGAATATGTTCATATAACATTTGAAATAGTAATGAAATAATAATTTCAAAAACGATTGTTATACAATATAATATTTAATATAAAGTTCTTCCTAAAGTTATCTCTTTTCGGACTAGTAAAAATAACATAAAACTTATTTCACTGTAAATAAACACGATTCCAACTTTTCTAATGAAAACACGATTTGGAAGTGCGGAAGTAGACACCGGCTGCTGTCTGTGGGGGGTCTCGTCGTGAAACATCCACTTCCGGTGTGCGAGGGAGACTGTCTACGTCGCAATGTCAATAGATCTGTATGGATGTCTGTTAAAATTTAAGTAGGTATACACTAAATGAGACCGTGCACGCCTTGTAACTGAAAGCGCAACGGTTTGTGGTTCGATTCCTTGGAGGATGTTGTGTCGTTACCAAAGCAAAAAAATGAAAATATTAAATATATCATTACCCCGAGTGGGAATCGAAGCCACAACCATTTACAGTCGTATGCTTGGGCCTTCAGCTTCAATAAGCAATCGAACTCCCTTTGTCTATTTAAAATAGGCTTTAAAATGAACACAAAATTTATTGAATTGATATTATTTGCCATCGCCATATCACATTTTAAACTTTATTAATCCGATTTCGTTCCAATCAAGCAATACGATCACGTTTGCTCTGTATAGGCAGAGTTAATCATCCAAATTATTGAAATTAATACGATTTCCAAATATAGTAAGGTATTGCGGTGTAAAATTATAATATAACAATAGTTGGACTAAAATATTCCTATCTATAAAACGGGAGCCTGGTAAATATTTGGTAATTTCGTTATGTTTTATATGAGGTCAGTCGTGACGCAGCGGCACGAAGTGTGTTTGTGAAACCGACTGGTTGTAGATTCGATCCCCACTCGAGGAGATGAAATATTTACTTAAATTTTATATTTCAATTTCTTCGCTCTGGTGTCGAGGCTAAGCGCTGCGTTGAGTTCTGCCATTGAACACGCAATGCCTTCAGAATTCAGCAGAAAGTGGGGAACGGATTGTCTTAACACTAGGTTCCCCTTGCATACCTTGTTGTGTGCGGGATACAGCGTGAAGCTGACTTTTATATGAGGTCATCGATGTGACGCAGTTGGAAGCAGATGGTTATGGGTTTGATTTACGAAGGTGTCTCAATATAAGTTTCTGAAATACAAAGGCATTTAGTGGGGTCCCATTAAAATACTTCTCTGCTTTCCGCCAAATTCTAGAGTAATTGCGCGTTGAGTGGCGGAACTTAACGCCGCGTTTTGCCTCGTTATTAGAGTAAAGTGGAAAATATTATATTTCATTTCCTAGATTAAGAAAAATCTCTATAGCCCCACGCTTGCCTCAGTAAACTAGAGATTTTTTTTAATAAAATTACAATTTTTGCAACTTTAACTATGGAACCAAATGTCAGTGTTTCCCAAACAAGCAAAATGAATGTGATCCCGTAATTGCTGGTCACGCACAAACACGCGGTGTCAAATTAGACAAGTATTTTATATGGAATCAGTGCGCGCAAATACTAATTACTGAGTTTACATTTAATTAGTCTTGTTATAGTTATTATTTATATGAAATGTTGAACATGTTTCAGATTATCCATATACGTTATTATATTATTTTATTGGTATATTTATAACCATCATGGCGAAGGAGCACAGCGTCTGATTGATATCGCGACGGTTGTGGCTTCGAATCCCACTTTCGAGTTTATTTTTGTTTACTGGCATTGGTAACAACATAAAGCGTGGCGTTAAGCTCCACCACTCAAAACTCAATGTCTCCGAAATTGATCTTTGCCTACCCTGCGTGAAAGTTAAACAAATATAACTATTTAAATATATACATAAGAACAAATATAATAAATTGAGATATATATTTATTTTTCATACATCCAACGTTACAAGAACATAATTTAACAAGGTTACATAAACGTAAATGCTCAATATTACACGCTATTACAGATAAAAGTCCCACAGAAACAGTCGGTAATCACGTTACAATATGATCGAGTTACCGCACCGAGGTTGATCTGGGACCGAGGGGGACTTGAGGCAACAATTTTTTTTTACCTAAAATCTTCTGTGAATACGGAAAATATACTTTGAATTTTATTGTAGCTACAATATTTTGTATAATTTTCTGTAAAACGTCGTATTTTAGAATTCGAATCGAATTAGGTACATTTCCACATATAGGTACTGTATTTGTATAAATATATTCTACTATTTGACGTCTCTCTGTAATTATTATAGTAACGTCAAGATATTTGACAGTTTCAAGTTTTTTCCCACAAAGCAGTTAGACAGAGGGAACCTAGTGTTAAGACTTAAGACCACTTCTCTACTTTCTTTTTTGTGAATTGCTCTTCTTAAATATTTACAACAACCTACATTATTATTTTGACATGATATTTTCTAAGCTTTGAATTTTTTGTGATTTAAATGAACGCAAAAGTTAAAACTGTATTTTATTTTTTTACATTTTATATTTCAGTTTTTGTTATGTTAATAGATATTTTTATTGCTCGAAAAGAGTGAATAACAGATAGATTGTATGTTTCTTGAACTTTCTTCTTAAATAGATTTCTATCATAATGAATATATTCTGCCACTCAACACGCAATGTCTCTAGAATTCGGCAGAAAGTGGGGAACGGAGTGTCTTAACACTAGGTTCCCTCTGCAGTGTGCGGGATATAGCGTGAAGCTGATAAAAAAAATATATATATATATATTCAAATGAGCGAAAAGTTGAAACGAATTGAGCGACACGATTTTTCCATTTTTTACTTACATTTTAAGTTTTAATATTTTATATGTACTGTACTACATATATTAAATACTACAAAAAACATTTCATTTAGCTTAATATCTATACTAAATAACAAGCACGTGCTATATCGTTGGTCGGACAAATATCTCACTACAAGACGATGTCATCTGCAGATGCCAAATAATGAGGGTTAGCGTGAACTCAACAAACGGACTAACGCTTCGCGAATGATCGAAATCTTCTTTATATTACGTAATATTATTTTTTTGTTTTTAATAAACGCTATTACTATGTTTTTTTTCTATTATTATATTGTTAACATAGCATCTTTACCTATAAAAAAAAATATCTAATCTAGCTTCACGTTGTGTCCCTAGCGGGGTAGACAGAGAGAAACGGGGCACCAAACGCTATGGTATAAAAATGACGTATAATAATAATATAAAAAAATATATAAATGTATACTTATTTAGAAAACGTATAAAAAATTCGTACCCTTGTCACCTGGAAACTGACCAGTTGCTCTGACCACTAAGCCATACGTTCTTAACGTTCTCAACAAGAATAGGTAGGTACGAAGTGGCACTAACTACTAATCGCATAGGTACGAAGTGTGATTCTAAAACCGACTGGTTGTAGGTTCGATCCCCACTTGATGAGATGAAATATTTACTTAAATTTATATTTCCATTTCTTCACTCTGCGGCTTTCAGTTCTGCCACTCAACACGCAATGCCTCCAGAATTCGGCAGAAAATGAAAAATGAGAACAGAGTGTCTTAACATTAGCTTGCCTCTGCCTACCCTGCTGTGTGCGGGATACAGCGTGAAGCTGATTTGATTATTAACATTATACAATATCGATTTTCAAAACAGATGTTTCTAATAACGACGCGACGGTCAGTACATTTCGTATCGTAAGCAAAACATGAAAATTTACCATAAAATCTATTGAAGCTTGAAAGGCAAAGGGTGAGATTATCGGCAGTCCTTTCCTTCTTGTTATTGTTTACTCGGTGTTACGCCCCGATGAGTCGGTTTAGACGCAGGATATTGTATTAGTGCGAATAATATTTTATGTGTTCAACGGATTTGAGATATGTTGATTTTGGACGAATTACGGTTGATAGGAGATCTGTTTGTGCTGGTTTAAACAGAAATATATTTTATTTTATTTTATAAATAGCAATACATAATCCAGTTGTGGCGCAGGGGTACAGAGTGTGACTGTAAAATCGACTAGATGTGGGTTCGATCCCCAATCGAGGAGATAAAATATTTACTTACATTTATATTTTCATTTCTTCAATCTGGTGTCGAGGCAAACTGCGGCGTTGAGTTCCGCCACTCAACACGCAATGCCTCCAAAACTCGGCGGAAAGCGGGGAACGATGTGTCTTAACACTAGGTTCCCTCTGCCTACCCTGCTGTGTGTACAGCGTGAAGCTGATTTAATTTTAGCAATACATAATATTGTGATATATTACTACGTACTTGCTTATTGAAAAAAATATATACTTAACGCAATCCTATATATGTCAATATATAAAAATAAATCCATACATATTAGTTAATAGTTTTGCTATTGTCTTGAATTGATAAAAAACTAAGCTCAGTACGTTAATGATAATGCAAATGCACTATGTAGCTAAAAAAAGAGACTGGAAAGTAACTGGAGTTTTCTTAATATTTTTGAATTTATTGAAATTTTTTTCAAATACACTTGATTCAAAAACGTATAAAAAAATATAACGTTGTGGGATTTGAACCTGCGACCATTGGATGTTGTCTAAGTTATCTATTTTTTTTTTTCTTTAAAAAAATATGTCCAAAAATGTCTAAATTTAAATACTTAGTAGCTAATTATAATATATAATTTGTATTGGTAACCTCTAACATGTTAACATTTACTATAGAAGTACATACAGTACATACATTCTGAACAGGATTCAAACTTCAACCCTGTAAATGACAGTATCATCAGACATGTCACTGCACCACCAGACACTCAATCCTCTCCCACCAACATATTGAAATACGCACGTTCACGAATCACGAAACATTCGACAGTACAAATAACGAGTTTCGCCATTGTTTATTGTAGAGCAGCGATTCTCAAACTTTTTTAAGTTGCAGTACTATTTCAACGATTTGAAAATTTTACAGCACTTTATGAAAAAACTGTAACTTAAAAAGCTTAAAATTTAAATTTTAACTTAATAATAAGGATATTTGTGTAATTTTGTTGCATATTTAAAGAATTTTGTGTCATATATAAAAAGTGCTGCGAGAATTAGATTGGGAATCTCTGTCGTTGAGAGTACAATCAAAACGGTGACGACGTAGCGCGACGCAAACAATATGTGACAAAGTAGCTGTGTGTGAAGTTTAATTAGGCTTCTACAGGTAGTGGAAGGTGGGAAAATGCTGAGGAAATAATATATATATATATATATATATATTTTCGTTTCTTCGCTGTGGTAACGAGGCAAGCGCGTCGTTGAGTTCCGCCAACCAACACCCAATGCCTCCAGAATATGGTGGAAATTCGGGAACGAAAGTGTCTTAATGGAAACAGAGTGTCTTAGCAATAGGTTTCCAGGTTTTTCCCTCTGCCTACCCTGCTATGTTCGTGATATGTTAAGGCTATGTTAAGGTAAAAAGAAATATATATATATATTTTTTATATGTCAAACAATTGTTGCGTTATGTAATTGTTATGTTAGTCGTGGTGCAGGGGCACAAGTGTGTGACTGTAAATGCGACTAGTTGTAGGTTCGATCCCCACTCGAGGTAATGAAATATTTATTTAAATTGATATTTTCATTTCCTGATTTTGGTGTTGAGGCTAATCGCAATAAAGAATATTTAAATAAGTTATTAAAAAAATACTAAATAGGTATAAGAATCTAAACGTACTCGTATCAAAAGTTAAATTCACTTCTCTTGAATATTGTCTTTTTCTTGTAATAAATTAAATTAACATTAATTTTAAATTGTTCTATACTTACAAAATATTTACAATAAAACTCATTGTAAGTTGACTAAACTAAGGTTCGCTGTTTACTTTGTCTATGTAAATAGATTCTCGTACTATCAGACTACAGTCGAAATCTTTTGTAAATACAAGAGCAAGTAATTGAGACACAACTAAGGGAAGCGTGTTAAGCTTACAATATTTAATTGTTTATTTTGCTGCTTTCAGATTTTCTCCACTTAACAAGGATGACAGAGACCGAGCATGTAATATAGCCTAATGTTGATAAATTATGTGCAAGACTTTCCGCCGTTAAATATTTAATGCCCCCGAATGAGAATCGAACCCACGATCGTCGCGGTTAAAGTCGCACGGTTGTACACCTACGCCACGAGTCTCATGAGCGCTTTCCCACTGTGCCACGATGGTCTATACTGTCTGTGTAATATTGCTTATATGTCTGTATATATTTTTTTATGTAAAATACATAAATTGATAGATGAGATCGTCGTTGGTTTAAATTCCACTAGAAAAAATGCGGAGCTACGAAGGTAGAATTTAGAAATTTTCTTTGTCGCTTCACTTCTTTGGTTTACAGAATTATGGGATTTTCCCTTTAGAAACGATAAATAAAAAATATTAAATATATGTTCACAGTATTTTAACTAATTATAATATACAGAGAACTGAATAACAATTCTTTCAAAAATATACTAAATATACTTTAGCATACAACCATTAAAATAAAAGCACTATAAAATAATGAAAACAAAAAGAACCGTGCAATAAAATCTCCAATATCCCGAAAGATATTACCATAAAATAAAATATAAAAATCCTTTGACTTGCATATACGTACGTACATACATAAAATGTCTCTTTGAAATCTAAAGCTGTATGCAGTTTTAAACTAAACAATCCTACGTTTGAAACTCGCGACAGTATTCCAACAAACCTTCACACTTGAAAATCGCAATTAAACTTGTTAGAAATGCGTTTCCCATTGTTCCCGGTGTTCGTCGTCTTGTATAATGCTGCCTCTATAGCGTCTTTAGTGCTTCTATAGTCTCTTTCTTGCAATGGACGATGATAAATATAAATTTAAACTTAATTAATATCTTTCTTTGTTGCTCTTAAATGATACTTCTTTTAATACGGCATTAAAAACGGCAATCTAAGTTTTGTTATATTGATGTAAAATAGTTATTTATGATATTTTATTTAGAGGCCAGTCGTGGCGCAGCGGCATGAAGTGTGACTGTAAAACCGATTGGTTGTGGGTTCGATCCCCACTCGAGGAGATGAAATATTTACTTAAATTTATATTTCCATTTCTTCGCTCTGGTGTCGAGCTTAAGCGCGGCGTTGAGTTCTGCCCCTCAACACGCAATGCCTCCAGAATTCGGCAGAAAGTGGGGAACGGAGTGCCTTAACCCCCGCACACAGCAGGGTAGGCAGAGGAAACTTAGTTCCCTCTGCCTACCCTGCTGTGTGCGGGATACAGCGTGAAGCTGATTTATTATTTTTTTTTTTATGATATTTTATTATTTAATTATAAAGACAATGGTGACACAATTTAGCAGTGTTTTCCTTTTTGGAGTTATATTCGTTGTGTTGGATGTTTACTTGGAGGAATAAAATATCCAAAAAAAAATATTGATAAGCAAATTTTGATACTTAATAGAGAGATAACTTGGTTAACCAAGCTATCTCTTTTTTTGAGTACTAATTGCCATCGGCAATCTCTTTTAATAAACGCGTAAACTTTATGATCATTCTTATATTATATATTCATATTAGATATTCATTTCTTTTTCTTATATTAGATATTAATTTTCTTTACTATTCCGATTTATCAGCTTGGTTATTAAATTTAGATCCAAAATATCAAAAAATGGCTTAAAAAATGGGAGAATTGAACACCGCATCTTGTCTCACAGGGGCGGGAAAAACTAATCAATTCAAGTATAATCATGTTCAATTTCTTTTTTGTACCAGAATTTCGTTAATTCTTATAGTTTATGGGCTGCTATAATTTTACATGAGGTGTACAGTGTTCAAGCTAAATTATTTAGCCTAGATTCCTGCCTAGGCCTGATAGCTTTAAAAAAACCATTCTAATCCGCCCAGTAATTTTGAACTCATTGATTGTCTGTTTTTCGTAAATAAGAAATACAAAAATAAATTAATTGTATTAGTGTTTTTACAACACCATTTCTTTATTATTTGAATATGATATTTTTCTTTATCAAGCGGCATTAGAAGTAGAAGTGGATTTAAAATATGATATATATTTTTCACAATACATTTTAAATCTACTTATATCTATGTATCAAATCTGTTTCAGTTGAAAAAACATTGTTTACGCGTGTCCCCCTCAAATCTGGTAAACTCAGTGCAGCACTCGAGTCCACTCGAACGCTGCCGCTGCCGCTGATCGGCGTGGGGCGTGAAGATTACTGATATCTTAGGGCTATAAGAGGCCTCGTCCCTAAATAAAATAAAAAAGGATTTTTTTTTATAAATTGCGTAGTGATTTTAGATAAACGTTTGTTTTCTGTTTATGTTATACTAGCTTTTACGGTTTTTCGCAATAAATCATTTAAAAAAATATTCGAACAATAAGTTTCTGAGGTTAAAACGTTTAATAAAAAACAACAAGCTAAGGCTTCAGTTTAGCTTGTTGCTTTCATAATGTTAATATAAGTAAACAAACAAAATTATAAAAAAAAATTAAGCCATTGTGGCGTAGCAAACTTTAAACTCCATCTCCAAATATGGGTGGAAAGTGAGGAACAAAGTGACACATTATTCACTTTTTATTAAATAAATTTCGTCTACTGATTTAATTCGAATCACAATAATCTTGTTAAAATTAATCTATTATTATGTATATACATTTGGTTTTAGTAGCAAAATGTAATTCAAACGTAAATTATTCGTTATCATACATAATTAATTATTTCACTATTTGTTAAAGAAGAACGTATTTATAATTCAGATGATAACTTCCTGTTAGGTGGATAAATTTAATATTTGAGAGTCTTATACGAGAAGCACCGAAATCAAATATGCTGGTACAATTTATTTAAAAAAAAAAAAAAATTAAATTAGCTTCACGCTGTATCCTGCACACAGCAGGGTAGGCAGAGGGAACCTAGTGTTAAGACACTCCGTTCCCCACTTTCTGCCGAATCCTGGAGGCATTGCGTGTTGAGTGGCAGAACTCAACGCCGCGCTTAACCTCGACACCAGAG
>DWQW01004926.1:0-18729 GCA_018249695.1 Heliconius erato demophoon | reverse complement strand
AGTGAGTGACAAAATTTAGAAACTTTAACAAGTTGTCATTCTTAAACTACTGGTTCAAATTGACTGAAATTTTAAATATACCGTGTTTATATAATGCCTGATTAGTTACTGAAAATTCAGGTTTCTTATTTTATCCACAACGAAGTTATAGGGGGTCGAAAATGGCCTGAATTGCTTCGAGAAAAGTATGGTACGGCCGTGCCGCTGTTTTTTGCTCGACTTGGCGGGGGCACTGCCGTGCCCCCAGATTCTATATCATTACTAGCAGTAAGCAAAACGTGGAGAGTATGGAGTGGGAGTAAGGTTATTCTGTTCTTGAAAAAGAGTGATCTTGAAATACCAATCTTACTTCTCAGTCTATTTTTTCTTCTATTTTACAAAATGTTTTTAAGAGTCTATGTATTTACTTGATATTTCTTTGAAGATCAAGTCGTTCTTTATCTCTGTGTTGAATCAATTACGACTTAACTGTTATGATTTATGAAAGTAACCTTCACCAACAATTCAATTTTGTTTAATTTATTATTTGTGCTATGAACAACAGTGCTTTAAAAATATATATTTTTTTAACAATCAGATAACCAAGACCAAGAATTATATTAATCTAAACCGACGTTTTACTAAATACATATTGTACAGTTAAAAATACAGATTTATTACAAACTATATTATATATTTTTATTATAAATTATACATTTATTATAAGTATAAGTATAGATTGCTATATAATATTCGCAGACAAATTAATGTATTCAGTTCATTCAAATGACGAAAACTTTTTTTAATGAACCGATTTTTATGAAAGAAAACTGCTTTCTATTTTTCTTTTTAAGTGCCCCTCTATCCATTTTAGTCAAAATGACTCTATGTACAGACAAAATATTTTTTCTATTTTATTTATATATACATAATTTTTTACTCTTTTATTTAGTTCGTTGTTTGAAGTCGATTTTTTTAGCTAACAATTAATTTATTACGTAATACAAAAAAAAAGCTAGCTTATTTTGTTTTGTCTTTCAGCAAACATTACTCTTTTCGCCTATGGATTCGAATGTGGCTGGATATCACCTACTACTAAGATTCTGCAGTCGGCAAACTCTCCAACCGGACACCCAGTGTCTGATCTCTCTCTGTCTTGGATCGCTAGTGCGATGAGCATGTCTGCTATATTCGCAGTGTCCATATACTCTTACATCGCAGATAATTTTGGAAGAAGACTTAGCCTCATTGCCGTGGCTATTCCTGAAGCTGTAAGTTTTAAAATATTTTCTTGAATGTTTTTGTTTTTTAAAATTTGATCATATTAATGATTTTGTGTTGTGGTCTAGTATTTAGGTTAATGATAATTGCAAATCAGGTAATTATCTTATTACTATGTCATTTACAATTATCTTAAAGGCCATATTTATAGCGGCTAGTCTAGCAAGGCATAAAAATGCGACTGAACGCAACAAGCTGTGGGTTTGATTCCCACTCGAGGAAATTTAATATTTTATATTTTCATTTCCTCGCTCTGGTAACAAGGCAAAGCGCGTGATTAGGTTCTGCCACTCAACGCCCAATGCCTCCAGATTATGGCGTAAAACGAAGTGTCTTAACACTAGGTTGTTCTCAAGGTCCCTCTGACTACCCTGTTATGTGGGATACAGCGTGAAGCTAAAAAATATATTTTCACAATTAAATAAGAGACGATATAATAAGAAATTTCTTCAGTACAAATTGAAGCTTAACGGGATTCAGGACCCCGCTTCTTGAATATTGTTTATCCCAAAAGTAATAAAATTACAAGCAAACATTTCGTATAATCGTTGTAGATTTCTTGGATAATAAAACTTTCGTACTCTTCCAACACAACTTTGATCATTGCAAGACTCTTCTCAGGATTGGCAGCCGGAGGTTCTTTCAATGTTGTTCCCATTTACGTAAAAGAGATAAGCCAAGATGAAATTAGAGGAATTCTTGGCACATTCCCCCAGATCTTACAAACTACTGGAATTTTAGTAATATATTTATTAGGAGCCTATTTAGATTATTACACTGTTATTATAAGTGTTTTGGGCGTGCCTGTTCTTATTGCTCTGATTTTGCTGAAGGCACCTGAATCTCCAGCATATTTGGTGAAAAGAGGAAAAATTAATGTGAGTGCCTAATTTTTTTTATCATACTTAAATATCCGTCTGTGAATTTATTACTATATAATTATCACTATATAACAAGAAAGACTTGCTTAACTCAAGGATTCTAAAAATAATTTATTAGCCACATTTATTTATATGATTTGATAATATATCAATAAAGAAATGGAAAGGAGTGGATCAGTGAAATTCTTTATATTTCTTATAAATGTTGAGTTCAATAATATAATTCAATTTGAATATTCAATTAAATTTTATACAGAGAAGCCGTTTAATCTTTTGTATATTGTATATTTTCATACTTAAGGAAGCAACGAAGACTATTGCCTATCTCAGAGGCTTAGACAATGGCGACCCTGTTGTTCAAAAAATAGTCCAAAATATGAAAGAGGAAGATGATTATTTTAAATCTTTACCTAATTTGACAATTGTCACTATTTGTAAGTGTTTTACAATGTGAAGAAAGAAAACTAAAGCAGTACTTTTCTTATTATTAAAAATAATAATAAAAATAATAAATAGTAAAATATGTTTTAAAATTTGTAATAAAATAAAATAAACATATCTTCATATTAAAATTTTTCTTTTTTGTCAATTCTAAAGTATACATTATTACTTATCTGACACACGTATATACATAAAATACATATGTATAATTTCCTCATTTTAATTTCATTATTTCAGTGAGAGATAAATCATGGCGACGGGGCTTTTTTCTAATCATGGGAACTTTTTTCTTTCATGCCCTAAATGGAGCATTCGCTATTCTTACATATGCCTCAACCATTCTAATATCAACAGGAGTTAAATTTGAAATTAATCCAGAAACGCTAACATTGATCTTTCCTATTACAATGATAATTGGTTCTATGTCATTGGCCAGTATTGTTGAAAGATGTGGACGAAAGGTAAACTTAGAAAGGTCTTTATTATTATTATTATTTTTCTAATTCACGGGTTCAAAAGAACCCGGTCCTTTGAAAGGCTTGCGTGGGGACACAGGTCTAACACGTAGAGGCCTCTTAGAGAATATACATCGGCGTGGTCGGCTAAGGGTGTAGAGAGGTGTGCACCGGTTTCACCATCACGAGGAGCTCGTGAGTGGGTTTCCCCGCTATTACGCAGATTGAGCACTTCCACCCTTTCGAGCATATAGCTCTTGCGCTCCACTCCGTCGGCCAATAAAGGCAAGCCAGAGGCGGGGGATAGATTACAATTCCCCTCCGGAGGACTCAGGTCCGTGGGGTCGCCACTCCCCAACAGCTCGCCACAAGCTGCCCTGCGGGTTTATTATTATTGTTATTAATGCTAGCTTAGTAAAAATTACCATCAGACTGATATTTCAGTACGTTATTCTCGTATGATAACTGTCCGAACTTGGTGGCTCTGATAAGATTACCAGCGGCAGGAATATCCCTAGCAATATAGATACATAATTAAAGAGGATCTTTTATCGGAAACTATATAGGACATTGACGTCCTGAAAGATCTTCTTCGAATCTTTAGCGAAGTCCTTTTTTTCTTCACACATGTTCTACCTCAAGCATAAGAGAAGGATATATAATATTTGAGCAGTCTATCCATTTGTGATATGCATTTTATTATGATATATGGTAGATAAATGGATTTCTAATTCCTCAATACTGGACTATGTACTAATTAATTACGTTTGTTAATTAGTGTATATAAAAGTTCTAAAATACTTAAACATTTTTATGATTACAAAATATATATTTATTTCAGATTCTCTTGTTTGCGTCGCTTCTTATAACAGCAATTTCAATGAAACTGCTAGCAGTATTAACATTAATTCAAACGAATGGTATTGATATACCAGCTTGGTTGCCTATTACTGCTATGGTTGTAGCCGTCATGATGTATGGGGGTGGCGTGTCACCGCTGCCTTATATTATGATGACTGAAATGCTGAGTTTTCAGGTAAATAAGATTTTTGCTGATTTTATGACATTATAGTAAGCATTTATAATATTTTATTATTTCGATTGAAATGTACTTAAGAAGTCATACAAATTTTATGGAATATTTCTTTGAAAATAACAGCACGACAGTATTTAGGATAATTATGGATTACAATTATGGATCCGTCTTGAAGTAATGTATTAAAAATATCATAAAGATATGAGGTCGGATAGGACGTTGGGAATATTACTACATACTCTCTGTCTTTTTCTACACAGATCAATTCATTTAACAGAAATAAATAATTTATAATACTGGGTGTGTTTGTAATTGTTGTAAAGTATTATACGTTTGACTCCTACACTTTGAAATGAATTAAGATATTCCATTCCTCTACTCTCAATGCAGCAGTGGTGAATTGACGATCAAGACGGAGAATAGAGAAAGAATAGGTTCTCTCTGCATGCTCTGACGTGAATTATTTTACATATTTTTTCAGATTCGAGCAAAGGTTATGGGGATCATCCTCACATTCTCTTGGTGTTTCTCTTTTATACTAATTACAATATACGCGCCCATGGTTAGTGCATTCGGACCAAGCGCTCCTTTTATATTTTATGCACTTATTAATTTATCTGGTGCTATTTACACAATTATATTATTACCAGAAACAAGAGGTAAAAGCGAAGATGAAATTTACCAGATATTGTCAAAAGGAGAAACTAAAAGTAATGAAACAATCTAGTTTAGCACATATATATATGATCGTAATAATGAGAATATTTTTTTTTAATATAATATGCATAAGTTCGAAATGTTAATGTTTTTTATTTTAAACTTTATAAGAAAATAATGAGTCACCAAAACACATATTCATTTCCTAAATCTCCTCCCTTCGACTGCCCCCAATATAAAAATTGAGGTCAATGTTGCTAGAATTATTATTGATCAGAATTCAGTTCTTTTTAAAAAAATAATACCACCAAATATATAGGAAAGTAAAATATTGTAATTTTTTTTATTAATATCTAAAATGAATGAAATTAATTACTACTAATTTTGACTTATTTTGTAATTATTCGGCTCCGGCTCAAAATAACTTGTGTATATAATTAGTTTAAAATATTAAGGTAATCTAAAAAGATTTATTTATGCGCCGAATAAATTGTTTGTTAATTTTTTCTGGTTCGTCATAATAAATAAAAGTTACATAAAAATACTTTATAGAAAACGTAAAAAAAAGTAGCATGATTTAAACCTTAACCTTGGAAACCGTTAAAGACTCTAACCAACTAAGCCGTATGTTCTTCTAAAGCAGTGGTTCCCAACCAGTGGTACGCGGACCACCAGTGGTCCGCAGAAGCCTAAATATGGTCCGCGAACGATTTTAATTTTATGACTGGGGATGGTGAGGCGAAGTTTTTGTTTAGTTATCACAGTTAGTTTTTATTATACCTACATGCATAGTGGTCCGTGCTACCAAGAATGATATAAAAGTGGTCCTGGATCAAGAAAAGGTTGGGAACCCCTGTTCTAAAGCTACGTCGAAATATTTTACAATCGCCATAATGTTACTAACAAGAGGACTATTCGCCATGTGATAGATAAATTAAATTTCTGTTAGGTTCCAGGCATCAATCATATATATTTCATGTGATGATTAGAACTGGCCACATAGATCTTGCGATTTGACCCTGTTGACTTTTTCTTGTGAGGTATCCTTGAGTAGTCCTTAAATCCGATATAACTCATGCCATCAGTCAAATCCAGTCTATTTTTGAGCAAGGGTCATGGGCAATATGACATTCGACATAATTACTATTTCTACATTTCAGATGCGTCCATATATATATGACATCAACGACATATATAACATCAATGACATATATGACATAAAAGACATCAATAGGTCAAATGAATAAAATTAAATCAATAAATGAATCCAATGAAAGAACAAATGTTTGTTATCTTTATTGTATTTAAATTTGAAAAAAAAAAGTTTTATGATGTTTGCTTCAACTTTGACCTAGCATCACAGTAAGGTAGAACCGAACCGGAACCATATGTTACGATCTCAATGTACCTCTTTCCCTTAGTCCACTATTAGCAACGTAATTATATATGCCATCAGAATAGTCCTCGTGTTTTTTACGTGACCTTCGTCCAATATCAGCGATACTATGTTCTCGATTGGTTACCCGATTGCCCTGCTTTTCTTACCACTCACCCTTATACTTCATAAATATTTTTTACCATTCTTTAAGTGCAAAAGTGCTGAGGTTCAGCACGTTCTTTTTCATTCTTATAACGATATCCTTGATAGCACTTACTATTCTGTATCTGTATCTTTCATAATTAATTTGGTTTCCTAAACATATTCCACATGTTTTACGAAGATATTACGTCTCCATAGCAATTACCTTTGTTTCATTCTTCTGTAATATTTATATTTTCGTTTAGCTATCGTATAACAGCGTCCAGCTATATATTGTGTTAGGTTCAACGTGAAACCAAAATGAAATTATGTTAATTTAATATTACCAATTATTAACGATGATTTTAATATCTTAAATGATTCATGTTTTAAATAATTAAGAAGTTTTTGAAATTTATGTACTAACGCCACCGCAGGCAGGTACACGGATAATTAATTTAAGTGCAATTGCTATTTTTGCATTTGGCTATATCGGTCTACAAAGTATCGATAAATTACAACATCGCGTAAGATATCTCTATATATAATAAGACAGTAAAAATATTTTGTCTGTACATTTAGTAATTTTGACTGAAATGGATAGAGGGACACTTAAAAAGAATAATAGAAAGCAAAAAGATTTTTTTTGATTTTCTTGTCTGTCTGTCGACATATTTCTGTCCGCATTTTTCTCTGAAAGTACTGAACCGATTTACTTAAAAATTTCACCAATTGCTTTGTTTTAACTCAACTTAAGTACTAAAGTTTGGTTCATCAAAATCGGTTCATTAAAAAAAAAGTTATCGTCATTTGAATGAACTCAAGGCATTAGCTTGCCTGCGAATATTATATAGCAAAAAGTAAGACTCTTGGCTAAAGAATGACATTCGAAACGTCTAGATTATATGACTTGATAAAAATATATATTTTTAAAGCATTATTATATAATATTTTATACAATAAAGTAAATAAAATTGAATTGTTAGTGGAGATTACCTTCATAAATCATAACAGTTAAGTTTAAGTCGTAATTAATTCAACACAGAGATAAAGAACGATCTTGAAAGAAATATCAAGTAAATACAAAGATTTTTTGATTGGTTCGTTCATATAATACATGTAACTAATTTAAAAACTGTACAGGAGTTAATATGCAATTATTACAGTTATTTTATAAAGAATATTATGAATCCTTCAAATCAATAATTTAACATTTAAGGCTGTTTCTGAATGAGTAAATTAAATTATTCACTGACATCAGCACATTTAACAGAGTATATTATATAGGTAAAAAGTTACAAAAATATATACGTGTAATAAATAATTAGCTTTATGTATATTTTATAAATATCAAATATCAACAATGGTCGTATTTTTTTATTTAAAACAATCAAAAAATCTTTGACAATAATGTCGTAAAAAAATCATATGTCAATAATGACTTCTAGTCATTATAGTTGTCAATCAATTGTGCATATTAAATCAATAATCATGTATTTTAAACGGGCGAAGCCGTGGGCGAGCCGCTAGTTGTGAATAATTGTACGAATTGTATTTCCTCCCTTGAAAATATTTTTAGATACGCCCATGCCGCTTATATTATGGGTTCTAAGTTTATTCCTTAGTAAAAGATAATAGTAATAGTTACATAAAACAATGTAATATTTTTCGATACCTTGCAAAAAAAGGTAACCACAATTTTTTTTCCTTGTCGTGATTAGATAACTGATAAGTATGTTTATATTTTTAAATATAAATAGACATTAAGACAAACTACGAGTATATGGCGCATTGGAGTTAGGCATGATTACACTCTGTAATACAATTGTAACTGATCGCTGGTTGTATCTCATAATGAAAGATTTACGAGAAAAATATTACGGAATCAGTGGAATTTAACAATGTATTAGAACCCTAAACAATGACTTTTAAAAATTGTCTGTTTGTCTTTGCGCTTGCTAATTTAAAAGTAGTTTTCACTATTGTATATAGGCACCTTCCATTAACATTTACTGTGGGTAATACTTTAATATTGCTTGTAAAATATTTTTGTTAAATTTCTCCGATATGAGTAAAGGACAAAGTGACGCTGTCTATTTTGTAGGCAAAGGGAACCTTACGTTGAGATACTTTCCACCCAATATGAGATATTATCAGACAGGCCGCAATGGTACAGCATCAATAAGTAAGCGGGACGATTTTCGATTCGTTTCCTACTCGACGGAATAAATTATTTTTAATTGCCGCTTACGCGTTTCACCCATAAAATTCACGCTGTAGCCCGCACCTAGTGTTAAGACACTTCGTTCTCATTAAGACACTTCACTCTCCGCCAAATTCTGGAGACATTGCTTGTTGAGTGGCGGAGTTCAACGCCGCGTCTTAAATCGTCCACCAAAACCAGAGAGAAGAAATCAAAATATAAAATATTCCATTTCTCCGGTTGGGGATCAAACCGACGACCAGTCACGACCAGTTTACAGTGGCACGCTTATGCCCCTGCGTCAAGACTGGCTTCAAATTGATTATATATATTTCAATTATTATAATGTTTCTTTTAATCACACGCACCGCATTTTAATCACATCACACGTGAGGCTTATACAACATCTGTAAAAATTTTATAAAAGAAATCAAAACTTTTAACTGTTGATATTACCGTTAAACATACAAGATATCTTATATAAGAAAGAAGAGGCAAATAATTGTATTATAAATTATCTTGGATTACAAAACTTTGATGAAACAAAGCAAAATGTAAATACATATACAGAGTGTTTTTGTCATCACGACTTTAAATGAAATCATAGTTTTAATTACTCTATAAAAGCCTAACACAATTAAAAAAATAAGATTTTCCCAAACATGAAAAACTGATTTTTTTAAACTAAATAACTCGTTTTTTTTAAACTAAATTATCGTTGTAAAATAACACGGCATTTGTAAAAAATTACGTAAACAAACAGTAACAAACACTAACCTGTCATAGCAGCAACGTCGCACACGTCTCATTCATGACATCGAGTCGTGTGCGACGTTGCTGGTCGACATATTCTGGCACGGGGACACGTATGAGTTCTTAAAATTTCGTGGCATTTAAATTACCACCAATAAAAACTAGATCTAGTATTTAATTTTGATGAATACCAGCCCACACAAATTAAAATAAAATCTATATACTCCGGAGAAGTAAAGTGAGAGTACGCCATTTTAAAATAAAAACACTAACTAAAAGTTAAAAAAAAGAATTGTCTAAATTCATAAAGTAAATATCAGAAAAACACAAATAATGATAATACAATTAATAATAAAAAATATACACAATAAAAAGACAACAGACACTTTAACAAAGACACAGGCCGAAAGTCATAGGTACTTTAATTACAAAGCAATACAGGAACAGTACCTACTAAAACTAATACTGTCAATTTCTTGATAGATGTTACGAAAATTGGCATTACTATTTTCGCTAAGGGTAAAACAGGTAAATAATTAGATATATCAATTATTATTTGATTAAATCAAAAACCAATTATAATTCTTTAAAAAAATCATCATTTTACCTCAAAATCAATTTTTTTGTTGATGTAATTATTACAAACAATGATTTATCATTCAATACAATTTTATAAATACATATGAAATAATTCAAGTTGTCAATAGCGTCCAAAATTTTATAATTTTAAAATGACATGAAAACATGGCGGATGGTATGTATACTTTGTTCAAGGGGCGGCCCCTTTTGTGTTTCGCGCCAGTGTTGCTATATCATGCAGGAATGATTGCTTAATAAGTATTCTTCGTAAAAAATGGATATTACACTTTTACGCATGATTTGATATTAAAATAATTAATAAATTTACCAATACTATTTAGAAATAATTTCTAAATAACAATTTATTTCGTAGTGAGTTTTCGTAGATTCCTGTATGTCTTTAGTATATTATTTTGAAAATCTTCTGGCAGAGATGCTGCCAGAAGATTTTCAAAATAATTATTTTTCTTTCGTAATTGTGGAATAACATTTTGGAGATATAAAAAATGTATAATTAATAGCATTATCTCTTGCCAAATTATGATAATGATAATTCTAAGTAATTATCTTTGGGTATCGGAAATTTGTAAAATCTCCCTACAGAGATGATAACTATTTAAATAAGTTGCAACAATCGTATAATAATTTCGACGTAGCTTGATGAGAACGTATGTTTTAGTCGTTCAAATTTTGATACGTTTTCTAAATAAGTTTTTCTTTCCTAAGTGTAAAACTTCACTTTTAAAAATGTTAAAAATGGAAAAAATGCATTTGCGTGAATACGTTTATACTAATAGTTTAAAGCGCAGCTGATTTTTATAATGAACTTCCTATATCTGTTCTGACGAGAGTTAAAAAAACGCTTGCGTTACGTTCAGTACACTGCGTACGTTTATTTATTGCAACTGAACGTGGATACGATATCGTCGCACATAGATCCTGAATTGCTCATTATGGAAGTGGAGACTTCATCCCAATTCTTTATTCAAAATCATTACCTCATTATTCCTATAAGATTTTAAAGAATTATACCTGAATTATTTATTATAATCAATTATAATCTATTCATTTGAGTTTAAGACAGAATACAAACAAATAAATCAAAGCTTCTTCGATCTTTAATTTTTATTTAATTTTTAGCGGAGAGTGAAATAAACTACACTAATAACTTTGGACTACATAAACAGTTATAATTATACTGAAATGCATAATATTATGATAAAAATTTATAATCAAAAACTTTTAAGTATTGAAATAAGGAGTGTCAATATGTCAACTATTTAATAAATCTAATACTTTAAACGAGCAATTCACGCTGTATCCCGCCCACAGCAGGGCAGGCAAAGGGATCCTAGTGTTAAGACACTCCGTCTCCCACTTTCCGGCGAATTTTGAAGGCATTGCAGGTTGAGTGGTGGAAATCGATGCCGCGCTTCGGCTCTACACTGGAGCGAAGAAATGGAAATTAAATAAATATTAAATTTTCCTCGAGTGAGTATCGAACTAACATCATCATCACGACTGTCCCATTATTTTTCGAAAAATCCATCTAGTTAGGTTTAATTTTTAGAAAATGATGATTTATCCATGTTTTCAGGAAACCTTAAAATGATGCTTCTCAAACGAGGTAGTGGTTTTCCTATGTAAAACTTCAAACTTAATTAGATATTATTTTTGTGCATACTGACAAGAACAGATTTTTGAAGTCGGTTGAAAATGAGAACATCCTCTTTTTTTAAATTGATTGAAAAGAAATGCAATGTTGAGAAATCTCACTTCTGACAACAATTTTTTAATCAAAATTAATTAAAAATCGCTACTGCTAGATATTTTGCATTAACCATTTCAATGTATTATTGCCGTGATAGACTATGTACAGGCAAATTGTACGCGATTTAAAAACGTTTACGCTGGGTTTTTACGCAACGCTTTTTTAACTCCCGTGCGAACGAGGGGTAAAGATATCATGTCAATATCCATAGCGCAGGAGCGAGCACAAGCGTGTAAACGCGACAATGTAGCTAATATTTATATTTAAAATATTTTCGTTTACCAGGTAACTTAAGCCTTTAAAGGCAACATGCCTTTAAAGTGTATTAAAAAGAGTGTTTTGTCGTTAATAATTTTTCATTACATTGTAGCTATAATTTTTTTTATACCATTTGAAAAAATATTTTAATGTTGTTTTACAATTGTAGAACACTCTGTATTAAATGTTACTATTATATTAAATAGGCGATTTTCCTGCATTTTTAACATATGAAAATGTGCTGCTTATAAATTTGCCGTTTCCTAATAAAAAACTTTAATTAATATATGGATTTATAATTATTTTTTTATAATTTTGTTTATTTTTTTTCAAAAATTGGAAAATAAACATGGTGAATGAAAAACAATTTAAACGGGGACACGCATACATGCAATGGACTTTCGCGTTATTAGGTAAGTTTATATATATTTTTAGATATATATTATATGTTTTTAATTTCGTAAAAAGTGAATCCTGAAAATGATGACATTTAGAAATAAAAAAAATTATAAACTGTTTATTGTAAAACTGATCTTATAAACACATACAAATAAGTGTACTTATAATGCGCAGTTTTTCATTTAGCACTATTCTACACAATATTAGTCGTTGCTCAGGGGCACAAAGTGTGACTGAAAATCGACTGGTTGTGGGTTCAATCCCGACTCGAGTAAATGAAATATTTATTTACATTTATATCTTCATTTTTTCGCTCTGATACCAAGGCGAAGCGCGGCGTTGAGTTTCGCCACTCAACACGCAATGCCTCCAGAACTCGGCGGAAAGTGGGAAACGGAGTGTCTTGCGTTTTCTCTGTTGAACATACTAGCTACTTTCGAAAATTAACGGAGAAACGAATTGCTATTATACAAATTCCCTCTGCCTACCCTGATACTGACGACACAATAGTGTCACTAGAGTGGCTAAAAAAAGACAATGCATATACCTATTACTATTCAAATACAGGACAGTAAAAATCACTTCATTACAAAATTTGTTGCAGTAAACATTACTCTATTCGCCTTTGGGTTCGAATGTGGCTGGATATCACCCACAACAAAGATCCTGCAGTCAGAAAACTCCCCGACCGGTTACCCAGTGTCTGATCTCTCTCTATCTTGGATTGCTAGTTCGGTGAGCATGGCTGCTATATTTGGAGTATCCATATATTCCTACATCGTAGACAACTTCGGAAGAAAGATTGGCCTCATTTTCGTGGCTATTCCTGAAGCTGTAAGTATTATTTTTTCTTATAAGTTTTCGTGTAATTTTGTTAGTGCTGAATGGACTAAAGCTGATATGTATTAGACTTTAATAATAGCCCAAGATCCCAGGACCGCCAGACCTACGTCATTTTAGCAAAGCTGAAATATGCATCCATATTAGTCTAATATGTAGTAAAGACAGGATGCGTACTCACTTACTTAAAATTGTTTTTACATAAAATTGGGGCCCTTTCAGGGGTAGTGCCAAATAACATTTCTGTCTGGAAAGATGACTAAGCCATCGGATTGATCTGGGTGCTTATAAGGAGTCTTGAAAAAATCCGTAAATAATAAATTTAAATTTAGAGCTTGCTAGTTTAACGTAATTTGCCCCAACTATAAACAATCTTTAGGACGTCTGGCAAGAGTAAAGGCCCAAAAGAAAGAAAGGGTCTAGGTTTACATTATTCTTAAAAACAATACGTTTTAAAACGGGCGTTTCTACTTTAACGTAGCGGAATGTGTACCTTAAGTGAGCGCTACATCTAAATAGGGCCTACACATTCAAATTAGTAAGTACGCATTCAGTCTTAACTACATATTACACTAATAGTCCTCCAAATTTCAGCTTTGCTAAAATGACGTAGGTCTGGGGGGCCCTGCGATCTCAGTCGAATTCTATATCAATCGGATTTTATATTAATTGGATCATAGTTTGAAAATGTAAGAAACATTTAAATAAGTTAAAATTATCACCTTTTGTTTGTGTTTACCTTTTGTGCACAAGTTAAACTTACTAAAACTTAGAACACAATTTTTATTTAACCGGTAATATTCTCATAAGTTACATTGAAATCGTGACACAACAGCACAGCATTTGATTGATTGATTTTTGGGTTCGATTACAACTCGGAGAAATGGACTAGTTATTTTTATTTACCTGCACGCTTTTCGACACTCAGAAGTGAAGTTTATGCGGAACGAAGTGTCTTAACCTTCTGCCTATCTTGCTTTATGCTGGATACAGCGTGAAACTAAAAAAAAGATCAATTAAACATTATTATAACTTTTAATTAAATGATTTACAGATTTCTTGGATAATTAAACTCTCCTACTCCTCTACCACGAGTTTGATCATTGCAAGACTCATCGCAGGATTGGCAGCTGGAGGATGCTTCAACGTTGTGCCCATGTACGTGAAAGAGATAAGCCAAGATGATATTAGAGGAATTCTTGGTACATTTCCACAGCTCCTACAAACTACTGGCATTTTAGTAATATACATATTAGGAGCCTATTTAGATTATTATACAGTTATTATGATTGTTATGGGAGTACCTATACTTGTCGCTCTACTTTTACTAAAGGCACCTGAGTCTCCTGCCTATTTGGTGAAAAGAGGAAAAATTAATGTAAGTCTAATTTTAACTTTACTGTGACAGATTTTCATATATGAACTAAACAATTAAAAATACTATCTTCTTTCACGCTTGTGTCCCTGCTGTACGACAGCCACAGAAAGTACCTACCGTAACGTACCGTGGTAAACTTTACTGGTATTGTGTATTTTTTGTATATAACAAAACTTTTATGTAACTTTTCAGGAAGCAGCGGAGACTGTTGCTTTTCTTAGAGGTCTAGAAAAAGACGACAAGATTGTTCAAAATATAGTCGAAAGCATGAAAGCGGACGATGATTATTTCAAATCTTTACCTAATTTAACAACTGCCACTATTCGTAAGTATTTTCAAATGAAAGTCAATGAAAACCACTTTACTTCTACTGTTATTATTATAAAAAAAAATACGAGTCCCAATAATAAACACAAATTTAATAATTATTAACAGTAAAAATGTTGAAGAACTATTGTACGGTAAATTAAGTCTTGCCTTCTTAATTTCTATGGTAAAATTTTTGCCAAGTAAATATATTGATAAATCAATTTTATATTTAAAAAAATATATTTTTTCAGTAAGAGACAAATCATTGAGACGGATCTTCTTTTTAATCATGGGGATTTTATTCTTCCACGCCTCAAATGGAGTATACGCTATTCTGACATATGCATCAGCCATCCTCATATCTACCGGAGTTAAATTTGAAATTAATCCAGACACACAAACATTGGTCTTACCTATTATCATGATAATTGGTTCTCTATCGTTGGCCAGTATTGTTGAAAGATGTGGACGTAAGGTAACTTTCCAATTTCTTTATCTTCACACATCTCCTACTTCATGCAGGATGGATAGAGTAAATTTTGTGACTTATAACTTATGCTATTTTTTATTATGTTTTAACAGGTTTTTATTTTTTTAACTTGTAATTATTGTATGTAATAAAAGAACAGTAACAAAGTGAAATTTACCCACATTTAATATTTTTATCATCATAAAACTTGACATTTATTCGGAATGCAAAATTATGGCGGGGATATAGTAAAAGATCACGGCGCATGCCGCAGCGGAACTGTAATGTGAACTCTAAGGACTTAGTAAAATTTATCAGTTTTTTTTTCAAAATGGGATATTATTGTTGGCACACTTTAAACTGCAAAAATATTGGCAGAAATAGCGAATGTAAATTTTATATTTTTCCTTAAGGGAGCTGAAAATTAAACCAAAGATTTAAATGGATAGCTTCTACAAGAAGGAAAAAGTAAGCGATATTGGATATACCTTTACAATATTAATAAAATTGGTGATATTAATAGCGCTGCATTTCTTAGAATATTTATGAATTATTGTTTTAGAGTGGTATTATTGTTGTAGTATGGTTGCCATGCCATGGATTGCCATGATTTACAAAACCCGACGACAAAATTTGCAGTAAACATTTCATAGGAGGTAAAAAATCAGACGCACAAGAAAGTCAAAGAAATATTATATATAATTATGTATTAGTATATTATATTACCTTATATATTGCACTATAATATAAATATTTGTGTATTAAGTTTCTGTATTAGGATAGAATATTATTTAGGTATGTATGTTTATTTACACCACCCACTATATATTTTTAATTTTATATCTCCTAACCTCAAGGTTGTCTGGAAGAAATCGCTAATTAGCGATAAGACCGCCTTTTGTGCTTCACACAATGTTATGTGTATGTATTAGATGTAAGTTGTAACTTTGTTTACTATCAATTTGTGGTGTACAATAAAGTATATATAAATAAATAAATAAATAAAGTCCAACTGGGACTTCCTTGTGTGTCTGATCATCCTACGATATTTATTAAAACATATCGATATCTCAAAATCAAATGGTTAATGAGTCACAAGTTCCAGCTAGAAACACACGCCTCATAAGACGAAGAACCACGTAATAAATATAGCCTACGCAAGAAGAACAAAGAAATATACATTTTCTATTTACTTTATTTTATGGAAAATAATAAACAGTTGTCATTCACTATTTGACATAAGCCCCTAAAGTTGAATTTGCGAGATGGCAACACTTTCGTGTACGTTTCTAATACTTACTAGTAACAACATTGTAACATGGTACCATGGTCTGATTATGTAGCCAAGAACTAAACAATGGAACTCTTTAGAGCTTACTCGGAAACCACTCGAGTAAATCGGAATTGGAAAAACTTGAATATCATAGTAATTGATATATTACAAATGAATATTACAAGTTGCAAAATATTTAACTATATTTATGTTAACGAAATATAATATATTTGTTTCAGATTCTCTTATTCTCAGCTTTTCTAATAACAGCGATTTCAATGACTCTTTTAGCGGTACTAATGTTGATACAAAAGAGCGGTACTGATGTACCAGCGTGGTTACCTGTCATTGCTATGGTCATAGCACTGACTATGTATGGAGCTGGTGTGTCGCCATTACCATACATTGTGATGACTGAAATGTTGAATTTTCAGGTATATTTTACATTTGCAATAATTTATAGGTCGCTTCAATAATATTATATCAGTTTTCTTGAGGCCATCGTGGCGCAAAGGAACGAAACGTTTATGGGCTCGATTCTCGGTCATCGGTATCTATCGTCAATTCAAATACTTGTTTATCGTTTGCGCTTATTTTCACAATGCAAATTTGATTATCCTTGAACACAAACTGCCGGATTGATCAAACCGAAAATTGTCATGGATTTTTATGCAACAAGGGCCCTTAAAATAACGTCGTATGTTGATTTTCTATTACTACAATTTCACGTCTGGAACAAATGAAAAAGTTTAGATTAACTTTTTAATTTGTTTCCACTAATCCAAAAAAAATAAACACTAACCATGCATAAATATTCTTTTGAGTTTTACCATATAATCCCATGCTTAGCAAGGAGGGAGAGGGAACCTGGTGTTACGAGACTCCGTTCTATTAAGACTTTCTACTTTCTACTTTCCCTCTGAATTTTAGGTAGCGGAACTCAACGCCGCACTTACAGAGCGAGAAAATGAGAATATGGGTGGGAATCAAGCGCAAGACCTGTCTGCATTAAATTGTTGTATTTTTTTTTCTAGATTCGAGCAAAGGTTATGGGGATCATCATCACCTTCGCTTGGTTTATCTCATTTGTACAGATCACAATATATGCGCCTATGGTTAGCGCATTCGGACCAAGCGGTCCTTTCTTTTTCTATGGAATTATTAATTTAGTTGGTGCAATTTATACTATTACATTATTACCAGAAACTAAAGGTAAAAGCGAAGATGAAATTTATCAGATATTATCAAAAGGACAAATGAAAAATAATGAAACTAGCGAAAGCTAAAAACTACGGATCTCATATAAAATAAAATACAATTAAAATCTGCAGAATTGACGTGAAAATACACATTTATGTATGTACATATCTAACGACCAAAATGGGTTTTTTTGCATAATATGTTGCGCGTAAAATATTAATTTATAATTTTTGTGTAGTATTTTATAATAAAAATATAAATGACATAAACACATATCTTTAATTACCACCTGACCCTGTTAATTTACTTTAATATTTTTCACAAAGAATCACGTAAAATATCGTAAGATAAAACCAGCATAGATGCTTCACCTTTAATAAAACCTACTTATAAAACTAAACATTAAGAATATGTTTTATAAATACGTTTTACATGTTCCCCAAGTCTTTTAAAAGATAATCTATTACACAGGGCTAGATATATTACCAGTGGAGTGTAGTATTAATTATCCCAGATTATATAACTTAACAAAGTATTGACTTTGTTAAGTTATAGATTCTGGGATAAAATATTATATTATATAGGTATATTGTCTACATTGGTAGACCATATAACTATTGTTATAGTTAAAACATATCTGATACTAGAATATTTGAAATTCAGTACAATTACAAATCTATAAGAATAATCATTAGTTCCCTTTTTTTGTTTATTTTGTTATAATTCAAAACGTACGTTTTTGGCTCAGATACAATGTATGAATGTACCTCACCGAATATGTATTTTTTTTAGCTCTTTTTATTGCATATCTCCCTACTTTCCGTCTAATTCTAGAGGCATTGCATGTAAAGAAGCGGAACGACACCATACACTACGCTTACTTGGGCTCAATTTATTCATATAATTTACAATGAATAGAGCTTAGGCCGGTCGTGGCGCAGCGACACGAGGTGTGACTGTAAAACCGACTGGTTGTGGGTTCGATCCCCACTCGAGGAGATGAAATATTTACTTAAATTTATATTTCCATTTCTTCGCTCTGGTGTCG
>DWQW01004925.1:0-18733 GCA_018249695.1 Heliconius erato demophoon | reverse complement strand
TGTTTATAATTTTTTTTTTATATTATTTTCTTTCTTTATTATTAAGATTGCATTAATTGTATCTATACCGCAACTTGGTTCTCATCCACTTCCATTGGTTGGCTGGAAGAGATTTCTTTTAGAGATACGCCCGCCATTGTAAACAATCTTAACAATTTTATTATTTCTTTGTGTTTTTATTTTACATGCAATAAAGAATATATATATAGTCATAAATATATGTATGTAAGTAAAACGTAAAATCCCGTGTTTTCCCATTTCTATAGCGATTAGGAAAATCCGTAAATGAGAAAATGACTGTTTTATTGGTTGATTGTTATCAATTTCCACTCGTGTCAATGATTTATTGTCATTTAATCGCACTGAACGGACAAAGTACGGCAAGAGTAGCGCCACTCAACACGCAGTGTTTTGAATTCATACGGACAACAGAGTGTCGTGACACTAGTTCATTCTAGAAATAACAAAGTAGTAGTAGTTTCACGCTGTATACCGCACGTAGTAGAGTAGGCATGAGGAATCTGGAAACCTAGGAACCTATTATTAAGACACACCGTTTCCATTAATAGTTATTATTTAGTATTTCGAAGCTGCAGCGTTTTAAAACTTCAACGTTTTAAAACTTTAATTTGATTTTTTTATATGTGTTCTATGTGATTGATTTTTAAAATTTGAATATTTATATGTGAACAGATCATTAGTAGTCATCATTTACTTGTAAATGGCGCTGCCGTAAAGTTTTATCTATTTATTGAACTGTACAAGGTCATTGTTAATATAGGTGTTTAATTACAGTTTTTTCTTTTACCTTTTGTTGTATTGTTCTATTATTTTGTAATATATGGGACCATCGTGGCACAGGAACATAAGAGTGCGAATGTAGTCGCGACGGTTATGAGTTGGAGTCCCACGCCGGAGAATGAAATATTTAATATATGCATTTTCTCGTTCTGGTAACGAGGCAAAACGCGGTGTTTAGTTATGACACTCCACACATTGCGGAATACAGCGTAAAGCTAAAAAAATATTTTTAAGGTCTTATTCAGACACTGATTTAGAAAAGTTACAATTCACATTGTCATTATATTATTTTTGAATTTTGAGTAGTATTTCAATTTGTCCCTACTAAGTATATATACTATCTCTCGACTACTAAGTATATAAGTCGCTCGCTCGCTCGCATACTAAGTTCCTACTAAGTATATACAGGGTGGAAGTGTCAGCACCACTTTAAATGAAACCGCAGTTTAAACTACTCTATAAAAGCCTAATACAATAAAAAAAATCCCAAAAATGAAAAATGATTTTTTCAAACAAAATAATGAATATAATTATTGTTATTGTATAAAACGCTATTTGTCAAGAACGACGCACGCACACATAATCCTATCAGAGGAAAACCACCGCATACGCCTCATTCCAAAATCGAGTCATATGTATTGGCGGCAAAGTTCATAGTTGATTAACCTTTAGTAGTATTTTTGTAGTAGTATGTGTTTGTTTTATTGGTATCTATACGTATAGATAAGCATCGTTAAATGAAAAAAAATCCTACGTCTAACCTGTTGAGGTATCTTGATTATTTTTTTTTAGGTGTGGGTTTAAAATATTTTACCCTATATGCTGTTCCCGTAAAAGGAGCGCTAACACTTCCACTCTGTATACTGTTAAGATGAAAATCAATTTAATATTTCTTAAAAGCGTATAGAGCCAGTCGTGGCACAGGAGCGCCAAGTGTGGGCTGTGGGTTCGATCCCCACTCGAAGAAATTAATTATTTACTTAAATTTACATTTCTATTTTTTCGCTCTGGTGCCCAGGTAAAGCGTGGCGTAGTTACACCACTAAACACGCAATGCTTCCAGAATTAGGCGGAAAGATGGGAACAGAGTGTCTTAACACTAGGTTCCCTCTGCCTACACTGCTTTGTGCGGTATACTGCGTGAAGCTGATTTAAAAGCGTACAACACTTCTAAGAAATATAATCAGCACTTTTAAGAAATATAAATTGATTTCATCTTTATTAATAAGTACATACAAATTCCATTAAGCTGTATACCGCACATAGCAGAGTAGGCATGGGGAATTTGGAAACCTAGGAACCTAATATAAGACACACCTTTCCCATTAAGACACTTTATTTAATATACCACTTTCCACCGAATTCATAAAGCATTGCGTGTTGATACTACCAGAGTGAAAAAATGAAAATATTAAATATTTAATTCCTCCGAGCGGATATTGAACCCACAACCGTTGCATATACAGTCGCTAACTTGTACCTCTGCGCCACGACGGCCTGTAATTCTTATATAAATACTTACATCAAATTAAAAAATCAAGTTCACATTATAATGTTTAGTCATAAAAAGTGAGAGTTGAAAATATTTAGAACACATGTCTCGAAAAAAATAATTTTATAAAATTCGTGAACTGACGACAGATAGCGAGAATCAATTAATACAGGTTTTCGGTAAAGATTTTTTAATAATTACTTTTCGTACTTAATTTTGGCTGTTTTGGTAAAAATTTAAATTGTTATTTTCATAATTTAGATTACAAATAATATTAAAGTTTTGTTTTGTATATTTTTAAAACAACAACATTATAATGTTGTAGTTTTAAAAATATATGTTCAAATAATTTTTTTTGTGTATAGAATATTTGATATTAATTAATAGTGATTCTTAATGTACCTACCTTGAAATAAAGTTAGGTTAGGTTAGTTTATTTCTGTACATAAATTGTAGTCTATGAGATATTCTGATGTACATATAAGCTTTAACTTTTTGTAACGTTTAATTTATATCTAACTATCCTGACAAATTTTCAAATTGACAATATTAGAAGTAATCTATTTATTTTTGGCACACTTTTATTATCTTTCAGTCCAACTAATATAATCTAACAAAAGATGACTTACTCGATATATACTTAATAATACTTTTTACGTTTTTGAAAACCGTATAATTTAGCGAAACTAACTGCTATGGGCTTAAGATTTGGGTGGTCTGTGCCCACTCCAGAAATTTTACTAAGAAAAAGTTTTAAAAAGTGATCAAAGATAAGTAAGTAAGTTTTGTGCCTTATGCTCAAAATTGCTTACTAAACGATCGAATTAATCAAGGCTTTGTCCTAATGGATTATAGCTACAATCTGTTTTATAATTCCCTTGAATGAACTTATAACTCTCGCCGTAAATCGTATACATTTTTACTACGCCACAATGGCTTTTCCGAGATGATTATTTTAGCATAAATGATCATAGTTGTAACAATAAAATCATAATTTGTTTTTGAAAAGAACTTTTTAAAAATTTGATGTATTTATCGACGTATAGATCATTCAACATTTTTTAAAATAGATATATATATAATTGTTACGTTTTTTGAATTAATTCTTATCGTTTATTATGCAATTTTAACATTTGTTCATTTTCTTATTTGAACTTTGTTCGAATTATTTTTTCAATAATTGATTGACTAATTCACAATTAAATAGACTAATTTATAATTTTCTTTATTATATTAGTTTGGCATTATTTATATCTAGTATTTTTTATATTGGAACTTTTGATTGGATTTTTTTTTAATTAACTGTCCAATTTACTAGTTAATAGATTATTATTTAAAAAAATAATTTAAGTATATTTATTTTAGATGTTTTTGAGAATTAGCCTCACTGTTTTCACTTAATAAACGTTATTGAGAAATGACACATAAATACACATATTTACTTTTATATACACATATAGTACTTATAGTAAAATTTCGTCTTCACACGAGCGATCGAGACGCGTTTTGGTTTCACACTACTATATGATAGGCAGGTTCCAACTTATGCCATATATATAAATAAGTACATTATCATTTTTCTTATGACATTTGCTGCACTAACAGGAGTTAACAGGGGAACCTAGTGTTAAGACGCTCTATTCACAACTTTTGGAAACATTTCGTTGTAGATATATATACCTACTTAATATTATATGTACAAAAGTTAATAACTTTAAAATATTAACAAAGTTTCTAGTAAGTTTCGAATCTGCGAACATAGCGTACGGTAACTAAACAACTACCAATTTCTTTCTGTAAAATTAAGACGAAGGAATAATTACAAATATAAGTAAGTAATTATATTATTAAACTTATTATTCTGATTAAAAATATTTTTTCCAACAAATTAAAATGTCTTTGTTTGTTGTTCCCTAATTATAATACAAATTTATTTTAGCTTCACGATTAGAAGAAGAACCCACATATAAAAGGGTAGGCAGAAAAAACATTGTGTTAAGACTCTCCATTCTCCATGAACCCATTTGACGCTGACACTGTGCTGACACGCCACTAGGATCACAACTACACAAATAATATTCATAAATCGATGCCAAAAGAAAACGGAAATAACAAATTCCGGGTGTTTATATTAATCCAAGTTATTATATATTTTTGTATGTCAAACTTCATCCAAATCTGCTCACATTTTTATAACTGATTGAGTAACAAGATTGCAAATATCTAAATGTATATTATATTGCCATATAAACTTTCACTTTTCCGTATTAGAAAGATTTGTGTTAGGAGCGCGTTAAAGTCTTTTATAAAGGCAATTATGATTTATAACTATTAATTATTAAAATAAACAAATAAATCAGCTTCATGCTGTAGCCCGAATACAGCATGCAGAGGGAACCTAGTGTTAAGACACTCTTTTTCTCACTTTCCTTCGGATTTTTCGAGGCATTGCGTGTTAAGTGGGGGAAATCAACGCTGGGCCTTTGCCTTTATGCCAGAGCGAAAAAATGAAAATATGAATAAATAATTATTATAATAACTAATATATTAAATAATAAGTGAAGAACAATTCTGTTTCCCTTGCACTGTCAATTTTTGGGATGGAACTCAATATCGTGTCTTGGAGTGTAACATAATATTCTATTTCATTTAATTATTTTTAATTTATAATTACAAGAAAATTGGATTTTGAAATATCTAAATAGTTTTTAACTATAGACCCAAAGCGAATTATTTACGAAATATTGATAATTCATTCCCCCCAGTGGGATCGAAGCCGTAATCGTCACATTTACAAAAGTGATGTCCTTAAAAATAAAAAAAAATAGTAAAATAATATATCAATTGATACAGTTTACAATTAAGCTAATTTAAAAAAAAGGAATTATAAAGACGTTACTTAAACTGGTTTTAAATGATATGCCTTTTGTTATTTCCTATCAAAATGATAATTAAATTATCTAATTTAAATTTGTATTATTATCGGAATTTTATTCGACCGTCTGGTTATATAAGGTCTTATCAATTACAATGTTAAATATGTCTGCCAGTACAGTGGCTAATAAATTTAAGCAGGTGGTTGTGAGTTCATTCGCTACCTAAAAATAATTACTAAGAATTAGCAAAAATCTCCCTACAGAGATGCTAACAACATAAATAAGTTGTTTTTTTTTTATGGAAGAGGACAAGGCAAACGAGCGTTCGGGTCGCCTGATGGTAAGTGATTACCGCCGCCCACGACCCCGTGCAACACCAGAGGAGCTACAGGTGCGTTGCCGGCCTTTAAAGTTGTAACAAGCATATAAGAATTTCGATGTAGCTTGATGAGAACGGGAATGGCTTTGCAGTCAGAGCGCTTGGACGGTTCCGACGAGGCGCGGATTCAAATCCCGCTGCTTTCAAACTTTTATACGTTTTCTAAAAAGTATTTTTCTTTCCTAACTGTGGAATGACACTTTAATTTTTTTTTAAATATTTAAAAAGCAGCATTCTCTCTTCCCAAATGATAATTCTTAGTAATTATCTTTGGGTAGCAGAAATTTGTAAAAATCTCCCTACAGAGATGATAATAACATAAATAAGTTGTAACAAGCGTTTAAGAATTTCGGCGTAGCTTGATAAGAACGTATGTCTTGAACGGTTCCCAAGAGGCGCTGGTTCAAATCCTGCTATGTTAAAAAGTAGTACCCTAATTTGTCTTTTATATATCCGAGTTAAAATTTTATTCGCTTATTTTATTTATTTACTTTTATACCAGCAAATTTTGTAGCATTTTTTTCTGGTTTGGCGGTTTTTCTTTACATAATAAAAGATAATATAAATCTCTACATACATCTAATAATCTTTATATCTTTATTTATCTTTTTATTAGTTCATGTTCAATTTATTTTTTACAGAACCCTGCTATATGCGGGACAAGGAACCTAGCGATAAGGAACTCGTTGAATTGTTGAACGGAACTCAACGCCGCGCTTTGTCTTGTTACCAAAGCAGTAAAGAGAAAATACCATCGCATTTACATTCAGACCCAGTGTTTCAAGTCTGTGAAGTGTTTTAAGTGTTATAATATTGAAGGTCCATCCATTTGCCAGTTCACGTTAACGTCTCTTGCCCACCTGCAGCACTCATAGCAGCCTGTAGCTGTAGCCGCAACTAGGCCACGATCAAAATATCTTATAAATCATATTACAAAGTGATTATTTAGTAAAATATAGCAATCTGTCAAACTGTCGGCCCTAGTTTATGAAACACATATCTATTGCAGAGATTGGAAACCTAAGATTGTGGAAGTATATTTATATAATAGACGAACAAACTTAGTCAAGCCCTAAATTATTGAAATTTTAAATGCTTTACGAGCTTTAATAAAATGGCCAAATTTCATGGCGCTATAATATTACATTGGTGAGTTATGTACGAGATTACCGTAAGTTCAAATTAATTTTGGATGCTTTTGTATGGTAATATGCAATCGCAGAATACTGCCCAGATTCAAGGGACTGATATACAAGAGCATCATTCGGCTGCTTTTTTTATACGGCAGTGAATTCTGGCAAGCACTATCTTTGCACAGTCAGAAGCTTCCCGTCACGCGATCTGACCGCGTACCTAACACATTAATTCCAGGTAGTCTTGAAGTCTGTGACGTAGCGGTTAAGCTCCAGGAACGTCGCCTTAGATGATATGACCACGTTGCGCGCCGGTATGTCGGACGCAAGTGATTAACGCCGCCCACGACCTCGTATAACACCAGAGGAACTACAGGTGCGCTGCCGGCCTTTAAAGTCGAAAATTATTTGTAGAAAATTAATACAGTGCGTTTCTAGCTGACAAACCGAAACTTAAAGCATGCAGCAAGTCTTCATCTATCAAGACATAATATAACTTCGGCCACGAATTTTGTGTATTGCTTCACGCTTTTTCCCGCATCGCAAGGTAGGCAAACGAAACTTTGTGTTAGGACACTCATGTTCCACAATCCATCCATTTTTTTGAGACAATATTTTTAGTTAAGATAATTCAGTAAAGGAACTTAACGCCATGCTTACGATGAAATAAAAATAATTTAAATATAATCATTACCCCGAGTGGGGATCGAACTTACAACCCTCGTTTACACAAGACGTAATTATATTAAACCTATAAATGTTTCTTTTGTTAATTATAAACTTCCAGTTAAATTATTGAAAATAGATTTTTCGTTATAATATACATTGGAAAAACACTGATAGAACATTTACCAACCAAAAGGTTTACAAGCGCTGTATAATTTTTAATTATAGCAATTAAGTTGTCGCGATGTGATAAACTTTCAATTTATTATATTTATCCTCTTAATGAATGTTTAGTTTTTAGATTTTTTTGTAATACCAACACGCAGATCCACTCACTAAGCGGTACTAAAAAGGCGTAGGTTCAAATTCCTTTTAGGACAATATTTGTATGTTAAAGAATTTCTATTTAGAAAAAAAAACACATTTCTTATATTATAATTTATTATCTATACTTCAAAATACTCTAAAATATGCCCAAATTTTCTTATTTATACTATGTTAATAGTTATAAAATAAGTCCGAATAGAAACATATTATTATTTACAAGCACTCACTTATTGTTCACGTCTACAGTCACTTTAGATACTTAAATTCATTCATTCTACCTCAATGATTTTTTTTTATAATTTTTTTATAGATAAGTACTTGCTATCGCTTCGCCAGCATTCCATCTACTTACCAAATACTTATATTGTGTTGCATTTGCCAAGAGATTGATACATTCAATCATAACACTACGTGGCTGTATGAAAGGAAGTCATCGGCGACAAGGGCATCCCCCGCGGGACTCGAGCCTAGCGTTGCGGCCGGAAACGGAGCGTTGAATTATTTTAATTTTACATTTTCTCGAAAAGTATACGCCCAAATACACGCTATAAAAGCCGAAGATTATCTTCATTAAATTACTTTGACGATAACATAACTTTCGCTCGTAAGTTTCAGTAAACTTGTGAAATAAAAATCGATTATTATCATCACCTTATAAATCATTTTCAATTATTTTTTGTCACAAAATGCCTTACTGTCACTTATTTATAAGAGATAGATATATGGTGCTGCGGACTTTATTAGAACTAATAAAATTGAATATTTTTGTCATACAATGTACTGACATATAATTAATTGTTTTTGCAGCGTTATTTAAGGCTAACTAAAACGTACACCATTACGTATATTACGTTATATAAAATTACGTTATATGCACTCCTGAAGAATGCAGCTTTCATACAAAACAAAAATAAAGTAAATCGTACCAGTAGATCCAGAGATCTTAGCGTTTAAACAAACAAATAAATAAACAAACAAATTCTTCCGCTTTATTATATTAGTATAGATCCTAGAATTCACTTAATAGAACGCTGTATTCAATCAAGGCTTTATCATCACTAAAGCATCGTTTTAGATAAATTATATACAAATAATGGTTTACAATCAAAGGTCAATTGATTGCATATAAAATTAAATCGTTTATTACTTTAGCTTTATATTTGTAGGCACTAATTCTTTGAGAAGCTAAGTTATTTTTTTTCCAGTTTTACGCTGTAATGCGCATATAGCAGGATAGGCAGAGGAAAGGTAGTGTAAAGACACTCCGTTGCCCATTTTCATTCAATTTTTTCGAGGCATTGCGTGTTAAGTGGAGGAACTCAACACCGCGGACCCTGATCACAGAAATGAAAATATTAATTTATTTTCCTGAGTGGGAATCGAACCTACGACCTTCACGTTGCAATCACACGCTTGTGCCACTATGCTACGACCTCCTCAATTATTTACAGGAAATAGATAAGCTATTCCATGCTAATAAATGAAAAAATGGGTTTTTTTACTATTTACAGAAGAAGACATTGAGACTATGTGATATTTGTTGTCCACTTTCTGTTATTTTACAGACGTTGCGTTGAATGGCAGAAAGGAACCTAGTACTAACACACTGCATCCTCCACTTTCCGCCCCAAGTTATCGAAACAATACAAGTATGTTAATGTGTGGCGTACGTCAAATCCTCTCTTTGTCTTCTTGTTAACAGACTGTCAAAGTGAAAAAAATTAATCCTCCCGATTGCAAATCGAACCCATAACCGTCGCGATTACTATCAGATAGTGTCCTACGACGGGCTCAAGTATTTGAAAATACTGCCATAAACGTATTTCCATAAAACGTAAAACACAGCTCTACTGCAATATGATGGAATCAAGGTCAAATTCTATATAGCCTACGATAAAACATCAATCTAAAAGACTAATGATAGCCTGCGGTTTCTATTAACTTACGCAACTATTTGCCTGTTCAATAAAACAGAAGCATTAAGTTAGATTATATTTTACAACTTCGATTGGATATTTACTACCTGCGGCAATGTTTCCAGGCCGATACGACTCGGGTAACTTCAAAAAGCGTGTCTATCTCCATCTTAAAGGTCAGGAACGCACGCAAAATCTTAATTGGAAACATTAAATCGAACCCAAAACCATGGCCTTTTGTAGTAAGTCGTGTACCAACTTTAGTACCAAAACCATAGGTATTCATTATTAGAAACTACATTTTTTATAATAAAATCCAATTAGAAAATCTTTTGATACATAACATAATAGGATTTAATCATCGATGTTCGCATCAAAGCTGAAGCTGCTTTATTGTTTACTTGTTTATATAATTGATTAAAAAATACAATCTTACAATAACATAGTATAGAGGTGTGTTTGTTGTTATATACCACTTCAATTAGATAAACTTACACCAATACTAATATTGTAAAAGAAAGAAGAATTGTTTGTTTGTTTGGTTGATCACGTTAACCTCTGAAAGTAATGGTGTTAATAGATTTTTTTCACTGTTTATCATGTCGATGTAATCCATCGAACCTGTCGCCATAGTTGTCACAATCATTACTTATATCCATTTGATCACAAATGCGAAGCCTTAAGTAAAAGCTAGTCCTACTAATATTATAAATGTAAAATTTTGTAAAGATGTAAATGCTAATGATGCATGCAAGCTAAAACAACTGAACGAATTTAGATGAAACTTTACTGTAATATAGTTTAAATTTCGGAATAACACATACCTACTACATACAATATATGTAAAAATTTATATAATTTAGCTTTAATATAACAATAACTTTAAACGGGCGAAGCCACGGGTGGATCACTAGTGCAAAATATATGAAGATAAAAAGCTGTTAGGTATATCTTAAGAGGCATTATAAAAATTAGTTGTTCCAAACTGGTTGAAATGAAGATCTCACAGAAATCACTACGCTTCGCACGTCAACGTGTACAATGATATATGAGTAGCATTAATATTTAATGCTAAAGAAAAATCTTCTTCCCATGAGAAGATGTTAACAAGAAATATATAGAATAAAATGTTTTAATTTCTTTATAGAATAAAATTCCACATTACGGTAACATTAATTTTTTTTTATAAATATCATCGAAAGAAAATAAATGTTGTATTACAGCCTGCTAAAAAAAAACATTTCGTGGCACAGTAACGAAATGTCGAGACTAAAGTCATAAATAAGGTGGTTATAAATTCGATTCTTAGTCATAGAATAAAATTATTCAATTAATACACTATGTTTAAGCCTAATGGAGATGGACATGGCAAATGGAGATTATTTTTTGTATACAATGCTTTAAATAAATTCTCATTTTTGTTATTATTATTAATTTAACGACTAGATATCACTAGGAAATATGACATAAAAATAAGTTTTAAGAAATTACAATCATTCCCCCTCACAGGCATCGAACCCACAACCATCGCGTGTACAGTCGAATAGAAAACAAAATAAAAAACAATAACAATCGAAGCAATAAATTTGATTACCTGTAGCATCATTTGTACCAAATTAATCGACTGTCGGATTGATTTGTACAATAATAATAGATACACGTGATGGGTTCGCGACCTCTGTCCAAACACTTGATGCCGAAAAGCGAGTATATCTTTATATAAAAAATAATGTTCATCTATCTATACATATAGTAAAAATATAACTTATTACTCCCTGTACACGGAATGTTTGTCTTGTTTATTCAGAAACGGCTTATTTAGATGTTCTTTTTCGATAATGAAATTATTTTGGTAAGCAGCAAAAAACTAATAATAGTAGACAAATACTTTTTTCATGAAATTATTTTAAAATTGTTTTTTTGAATTGGCTGAAACGTTAGTTTTTAATGTACGTACAGATGTTACATAAGGCTTCCGTTCTTTTCTTTTCTTTTTAGGTGCGAAACATTAATATAATTTTTATGATCAGCTCAAATCCATCAAGGCTTACTCAGAATGACGGCCTGTACATCACTTTAAATTGACTTTTCTGCGAAGTCGCTAGCAGATAGACCATGGCCTTACATTATAAAATTGAAATGGCTTAAGTGCAAATGTTAAAGTTAATAAAATTTTAATATATAGTTATGTTTGATATCTGACCTTTAACATCAGCAGGGAAAGCAGAGGGAGCCTAGTGTTAATTATGACTCCCCGTTCCCCATTTTCCGCCGAATTCTGGAGGCATTGCGTGTTGAGTGGCAGAATTCAACGCCGCGCTATGCCTAGACACCAGAGCGAAGAAATAGGTTCTCTCAAAAGCTGAAAAAAAAGTAATCTTAATTCCGCCCCAAAGTTCCATCCCCAGTAATAACAACTATATACAAATATTTGTTCTTTTTTCCTATTTAGGTATACCTATAATATTAACAATTTCATGAAAACAATGAGAAGAACATAAAAAGAAAGGAAACTAAACAGCAACTTATATTATACTAACGTTTACCTGTGTTGCGATATTTATAAGCAGTCATATCATTTTGTAATACTTTTTTTCATAGCTTCACGTTGTAAGAAGCACATATCAATAAATATAAATGGAACCTGGGAATATAGGGTTAAAACGCCCCGTTCCCATTACGACACTTCCGTTCATCGCAATGAAAATATTTTATTTCCCTGGGTGAAATCGAACCCCCAACCATCGCGTATTTTCTTAAATATTTTTTATATAACAATATTAAATTTATATTGGTTTTATTTTATTAATTTTGTGTTGGTTTTGTTTAACTTTGAAATGTAAATTTGTATTGGCGTATTTCAGTGCCCAAGGTAGCTGATCGCTGTTCAGTGTATTACACCATTTTACAGGTTCACATTGCATTATTTTAATTAAAGTATGCAAATAGCGCCATCTGTAATGTGTTGTACTAATGAGTATATTATTATTAGATTATTTTAGTATAGTTACTTACTACTAGATGGAGCTGTTACTTAGAAATAAACCTAACAGTACTAAATTTGAGCCAATAGATGGCACCTCACAAAATTTAATATATATTTTTAAATATGTATCATTGAAAAATATTTTAAAGTTTAAAATTTTAACTTTACTTACTTTTTTACTTACTTCTTTTGTCGAAATACATAATCACGTATACATATAACCCTTTCATTATTTTATGAAATTGGAAAAGTACGTGAAGAAGAACTCAAAACACATCTGCAATTTAAATAGTATTTCAATGAAATTAAAAAAAACGTTATAACGTTTTTTTTAATTTCATTGATCCGATTATAATCGGACTTTTACACTTTTTTTTTTAGGTTCACGCTGTATCCCGCACATAGCTTGGTAGGCAGAGGGAACCTACGAATCTAGCGTAAAGACACTGCGTTCGTATTAAAACACTTTTGTTTTTTACTTTTCGCCGATTTCTGGAGGCATTGCATATTAAGGAAAGTAGAATTAATATAGTATGAACACTTTTCAATTGTATTAAAGAAAAAAACAAGTAATTTTTACAGTCTTTATTAAATACTATCATTTACAACAAATATCTTACGTAATACAATCAACAATTTAAGGAATAATATCTAATAATATAATTTATACAAAATCTTGTCTAAGCACAAAAAGGCCTATTTAAAAAATCTATTAGGTACAACAACATTTAAAATATATAGAGGTATGTATGAAAAAAGAAATTAAATATAATTACAGATAAACAATAATAAAATGAAACAAATACTTTAACTTTTATAAAAACAATAACAATTGAAGACATCAACTAAGGTTTAATTGGCATAATTTTTTCCTAAGAGTTTATGTTAATCAAATAAAATTATGTATTTTATATTATAATCAACTCAATTTTATTCGAATTGAAATCTAATCAACGTTCCCGAGCCAATATCCAATTTTAACTTTTATTTATTTTGTTAAAAATATAAACGTATCTTAGAACCCATTTTTGGATTAGACTAGATGTTTCGTTATATTTAAAAAAAAATTGCTTCAAGTTAAAAATCTACTTACATAAAATATAATAGGTATATTGAAACATTCGATTTAATTTAACTCTAATTAAATTTTAGTTGATATCTCTGAGTCAATAAACATTTTTTTTTATTATTTTCTTTGATAAAAATATGTAACACTTTAGTAATATATTTAAAATATTTTAACTTCTAGTTAAAAAATCATTAGCAATGGCCTTCCAGTTAGTGGGGTCGTCTTCGGGGTCGGGTTTGGACTTTCTTAGCATTTTCAATAGTTCCCAACCGTTTGCTTTTTCGGTTGAAGCCACGTAAGTGTTATTTGGATCTTGTTCTAGAGTGTAGGCGCCTAGGATTAGACTTTGGACTAGACGGGCTGAAATTAGTGTCTGGAAACAAATATATTTGGTATATTAGAGGCCAGTCGTGGCGCAGGGGCACAAAGTGTGACTGTAAATCGATTGGTCGTGGGATCGATCCCCACTTGAGGGGATGAAATAATTACTTAAATTTATATTTCCATTTCTTCGCTCTGGTGTCGAGGCAAAGCGCGGCGTTGAGTTCTGCCACTTAACACGCAATGCCTCCAGAATTCGGCAGAAAGTGGAGAACGGAGTGTCTTAACACTAGGTTCCCTCTGCCTACCCTGCTGTGAAGCTGATAAAAAAATATTAGGCTATATTTTTTACGCTGCATCCCGCATATAGCAGGAGAAGACAAGTGTTAAGATACTCTGTTCCTTAGTTTTCATGACTCAACGTGTAATGGTCCAAAAATTCGGCGGAAAGTGGGGAACGGAGTGTCTTAACACTACGAAAATATATATAGGTAATCGTCAATTCACCTTTAATAAACGATATTCTTCTTCGGGTAATCGTCTAGAGACAGTATAACCGGCCAAAGCAAGGCCCCCGGTCCTCGGGTCACCCGTCAACAGCATCATATACGTCATGGTGATAGCCAGTTCGAATACGTAGTAGGAATACTGTATGTCGCCGAAGTCTATTATGCCGGAGATGCGGTAGTCAGTTTTACTGAAAAAAATATATATCATATAGTGCTCTAAAAATTATAAAATCTACAACTCCTTTAAAATTAAGGCGGTCGTGGTGGCAATGCCAGACTGTAAACAATTCGATTGTGTGTTCAATTCTCATTCAGAGGAAAGAGTGGATGTCTCGAAAAAGTGGGATTTTGAGGAATCTATATTTTGGTTCAAATTAAGTAATTACCTCGTTGTATGCTTCATTTTTCCATTTAAATTTATAAGATATTAGAAAAAAAAATAAATGGAAAAGTTCTTTTTGATTACTACTATGATTTTTTTAAGAAATTTTCTTACATTTTCAAAGTTATTTTATAACAACAACCAACTTCAACTGGGTACGTATCTAAATCCATATTTGCTTGATAAAACTAGTAGGAGCGTATCTAGTAAATTGAAAGTAAACTTAAACTTTTTGTTACAGTTTATTTTTTTTTGCATCGTGACCTCCATCACAGCGTCTAACTGTAAGTGCGGTTGTAGGTTCAATTCCCACTCGCAGTAATGGTTAATTTTTATTTCCTCGCTTCAGAACGACAAAAAAATAACAAGTCAAAGCGCGGCGTTGAGTTCCGCCACTCGAAACGCAATGTCTCAAAAATTGAGCAGTGCGTGGTGATCAGCGTGTTTAGCGTTGGGTTCGATCTGCCGTATTCTATGTGGACAGCATGAAGCTAATCAATAAAAAAAAACATTTATCTATCATTCAGCCAAAGAGTGCAAGCAGAGAGTAAAATTATTTATAAAATAAATATAACCAGTTATAAAAATCCCTCGCCATTGTTAATTTATTTAAACACAAAATTATAATAACAAAAATATCTTTTATTTTCCAAGTTAGCCAATGTAAGTTAAATAATATTAACTATTCACCCCCGACGTAAACAAAGAGTGTTGTGTGTTTCTGATGTTTGATGTACATGTGAATTGATGTTTATATTCGTGTATGTCTGTGGCACCGTAACTCTCAAATGGAGAAATCGATTTTGATTCAGTTTTTTGTTTATTTGAGAAATGTTAATCGACAGTGTTCTTAGCATTCTTTCAAGAACATATATCAAGCCATTTGAAGATTATCAGGTCTTTTCATATTGTTTGTTTACGTTTTAAAGCTTTTAGTGTCGGGGGGGTTTCATTATCAATTATATGGAATGACTTACACCGGCTCACCTTAAGACTATTCCGTTAAGGATCTGCTTGCAAACTCTCAAAACTGACGGTGTAAGTGGCCTATATAAAAGTATATATATATTTTTGTCAATTCTTTAAAATTATTTTTACTCATATAAAGTATATTCAAAGATGTATTTTTAATTAGAGCCTTTTTTGTTAAAGAATAACAAATTATAAACATTCTATAGAATTTTTTAATATAAAGTTTCGTTAAATATGTTGAAAACGAAAGAGAATGTAGGTAGTAAGTATTATATAATATCATCTGTCATCCAATTTATAATGAAATTTAAAGAAAAAAATGTGGCAATGAATTTATTTGCCGTTTTATTCGAAAATGTTAAGAAAACGAAATTGTTAAACTAAATTACACAAAAATATTCCCATTAAAATCTTTAAAGTCGTTTTGAAAAAAGAAATAATGTAGTGCTTAAGACACCTCATTCTGCGTTTGCCGCCCGAACTCAAGATCCAGCTTGTTGAGTGGCGGGACTCAACGCAGCCCTTACACTCACCAGACCGGGGAAACAAAAATAATTTATTCTCCCGAGGGGGAACTATCTCCAAAATCGTGTTTTTAATAAAGCGCTGTGTACTACAGGACAATTGCCTAACATTTACTTTGCTGATAGACGGTAAAATTTATAACAATAGGTACAGGTTTTTTATACGGTATTAAATTCAGGCATCGATGATGTAATTTATTTAAAATGGGTAAAAGTCGTAAAGTATGGCATCAGTTCTAGGAAATTCTTTCCCATCGCTTCAATACATGAAATGTCAAATCAAAAGAAATATTTAATTTACCTGGCGCCAGGTTTGGGACTGACGAGAATATTCATCTCATTGACATCTCCATGTATGACTCCCTTCTCCAACTCATCAAGTCTAGGCACTACTGCGTATTTAAACTCTTCGATTACCTGTTTAAAATATGGTAACTTTACGTATATCAAACTAGTCGGCAATCGCAATTTTGTTTGCGTAGAAATCACGACGTAAACTGGAAAATCTCGTTTCTCTTTTTTCCTGTAGAAATTTCGGGGAATCCTCTCTTAATGTTACCTAACCTTAATACATGCAAAATTTCAACTTTCTCAGTCAGTCACTTAGTAACAAAAGAAACTGGTTGCGGTGTCGAATCCTAATCTGTTAAAATAAAGTGCAGAAGCGCGGCGACAAAATAAAAATAGTAGTAGGTATGTATTCTTTTAAAGTTTAAACGGTAAAATTCAAACCCTTATTTATCCTTACTGAATTTGTAATACAATGATTTTAATTAATTCAAATAACAATTTTAAATAATTTGAAATAAAATAAATCGTTTTTAGTGTAAAATAATATATGAAATAAATAAATAAAATATAAAACATTTTTAAAATACATAATTTACCTCTTCAACTAAGTCTAATTTTTCCGCATCTTTTATAACATATTTGAATTTCTCAAGGTCCGGCACTTTGCTCAGCATCCAGATATGCTCGCGGGATACAAGCCCGGAGTGGTTGAAGTTCTGAAAAAGAATAAAAGGAAATTATTATGGAGAGTTGAGTACTTCTAATATTTTAATTTTCCTTCTTCTTTTTTTACTTCGTTTAAAAAAAGCTATAACAACATCTAAAATATAACCCACCAAATATTACCCAGGCAGACAGAGGGAGTCTAGTATTAATACACTCCACTTCCCACGTTCCGCCGAATTCTGGAGATTTTGTGTATTGAGTGGCGGTACTCAACCCGCGCCTCGTTACCAGAACGAAGAAATGAAAATATTTATTACAACATTTCCTCGAGTGGGAATCGACCTGTCGTGTTTACAGTCACGTGCTTGTGCCCATGCACCATGACTGACGCATGCGCATATCTATAATAATCTGAAATCTTACTTCATTTCGTTCATCTGAACAAAGGCTTTTGATTTTTTTTATGAATGTTCTTTTTTAAAAAAGATGATATAATAAATATTTTTAATAAAATCCATTTAAACTCGCTAACTAGAGTATGGTTGTCAATATAAAACCCATATATCAAATTATTCTATTTATAATGTAGAGATGTCTATGAAATTTCATATACTAGTATAGTCTGAGATATTATGTAATTTTTAGTTCACATGGCGTATAACAAAGAGTGTTTAACCTTGCAACTAACTATTCTAGGTCATAATTGTGTGTGACTGATGCATTACCGTCAGTACAGTACTAAATAAAAGCATGGTGTCGCAGTTGTGTATCGTCTTAATATCAGTAATGGTTGTGAATTCGATGCCCACTCAAGAAAATATGTAGTGTCAATATTTCATTTCGCAAATTTAGACATTATGTGGCGACAAGTGCCGCCTAGTTATAAGATTTTTTGTGACGGATACCGATATTTACGTTCAGAAACAAGAAAAAAACACATAGTTAACGTCCCTAAAGTGAGAATCAATTCCAGAACAATCACATAAATAGTCAATTCAAAATGTAAACTGATTCTCATTAAAATAAATTTTCATTTGATATACAAAAAAATCATTCAAAATGCTCTCTACAACATTCATGTTGTAACATTGCTATCAATAGTTGTGGGTTCGATAAAAAATCATGAAAAAAAGTCGTTGAGTTTCGCTACTCAACAAACAATGTCTTGAAAATTGAGCGGAAAGTATCAAATCACTTCGTTTCTCACTTTCTTCTTTGATTTTTTCTCTCTGCATACCCTACAAAATATAAAAACTCGGAAGTCGTAGAAATCATCATTAATCTAAATGAATAAATAATTTACCTGTAACTTATTATCCAAATTAGCGACAAACTCCCCAAGTTGGTAGAACAGTGACTCAGAACGAGGAACATCCTTCAACAATTCTCCAGGAATGAACTCCAAGAGGCGCACAACGTGTTG
>DWQW01004924.1:0-18734 GCA_018249695.1 Heliconius erato demophoon | reverse complement strand
TCCACTGCACTGTCCGTGGAGCTAAGGCTGAGGAAATTCTTGAGAGAGGATTAAAAGTGAGTATTTAAGTAATTTATTATGTTAATTTAAACAGTACTATTAGTTTTAAAAAGGAGACCAGTTTAGGCAGAGTAGTCCAATGTCAAGACACTCCTTTCTTCTCTTTTACCCAATTTTCAAGCATTATGTTTTTAATAGCAAAAATCAATGCCACTTGCCCACCAAAGTGAAAATGAAAATAATTTAAATATAATCATTTCCTGAGTGAGGATTAAAGCTACTATCATTGTGTTTACAGTTTAATTTCACCACAATATTCTCAGTTTTGTTGTTATTATTTTTTAATACCGAAATTTTTAATTTTATTAACTATTTAAAAGAAATTTTATTATTTTATGCTTTAATGTTGACAACCATTCCAAACAAATAGTTAAAATTGTGATAACTTCTAAATTAATAATTAAGTGTTAAAATAATTACTATAATTATAATAAAACAATTTTTTATTGTACACATAAAAAATATATTTGTAAATAAATTTTCTTGCAGATTTTTTTTATATATTTAATGATTAAATAAAGCATTATATTTTTTTATACTTGCACAAATTGTTCAAGAGATGACTGCTCATAGTTTTTTCTTTGTAATTCTGTGCTAAAATAACATTTCCAATTGCAACTTCTGGGCACTTTTATTTTACTGTTCAGAATACTCAGTGAAATTACATTTTAAATCTGAAATTCAACCGAATAATTATTTTTTATAAGATATATTTTTAAATTGTGGTTGTGTGGGTTTGAACCCCATTTGCTAAAATAAAATATTTTCAATTCTCTAATTGGTAGAAAAAATGGTGAAATGAGCACTTTCCTGCAATTTTTGAAATTTTGGCAGAAAACGGACAATGAAATGTCTTGAAATTTAGATAATGACATTTAATTCAATGAAATGGCTTATTGTGGCTAAAGAAAATGACATTTCATAATCATGATTAGTTGCCCACTGTCTTTGAGTTGATATCCACAATTATGATTTAAAAATATAATGATAACATTGAGCTGTTTTAATTTTAAATTTAAAAATTAAGTTTGAAGCTCATTAGGAGATTGGGGGATTTTTTTTTTTTTTATAGAGACCGACCCTTAATATATTGTCCTTATTACTTTCACTCACCATGAAATGCTAAATAATTAAATCTATGCCTATTCCTATTTTAGGTCAGGGAATACGAATTGAGACGTGACAACTTCTCAGCAACTGGAAACTTTGGTTTTGGTATCCAGGAACACATTGATTTGGGTATCAAGTACGATCCTTCCATCGGTATCTATGGTCTTGACTTCTACGTCGTACTTGGAAGGCCAGGTAAGATATAATCTGTTAAAATAAACAAAATTGCATGCTTAGTCACAAAATTATTCTGTGTAAAGACAGTTTATTTATTTAAAAAAGTATAATAATTTTGTATTAGTAATCAAAACACTACATGTCCATAACTTTTTTTCGGAAAAAGTATTTAAATTTTTTAATAAAACATCTCTATTGTCTATAGATAATTGTTTTATTAAAGTAAAAAAAAAATAAACCTCATTGTCAGAAATAGGTTATGGACATATTGCTCTCTTATTAATTATATTCTATAAGGTATAAAATAAACTGAAACTGATATTCTCTTGAAATAAATAAATTTAGTATAGCACATTTGTTCAAGAGTGAAAATATAGAATTTTCACTCTGTAAATTATGTGCAAAAATAAACTTCGCTCAACAGGAGAATAATTATGTAATTATTTTCTATAAAGTTTAAGGAACATATGTTGTAAATGTATTTTATAATGTAAAATGCCAGGTTTATTTCAAATTGTATTTTGGTTTTTAATTTTTAAAATAAAGACTATAGCTAAAATATCAATTTAAATCTACAATACTCTAATTATATAGTTTTATTTAATACTGTGTTGGTACATAATAAAAAAAAATGATTGTCAAGTATACTAGTCAGTATTTGTTTTCATATATTTTTTAAATCTTATCGTTTTATTTGGATTAACAATTATTTTCTTTATTTAATTTTTAAGATTCTAAGTAGCTAAAATATATTTTTATTTTTAGGATTCAATGTAGCACACAGACGACGCAAGACTGGCAAGGTTGGCTTCCAACACCGTTTGACGAAGGAGGACGCCATGAAGTGGTTCCAACAGAAATACGATGGTATCATCCTTAACAGCAAAAAGTAAATTAAGTAATAAAAAGTTAATAAAATATTACATCTTTTATTTCTCTATTTAACCTATCTTTTGTACTGAATGATGATGAGAATATAAACATGAAATTAATATTTACATATTGTACTCAGAAATAGTAAGTTATTTTTCTAATAAATATTTTAAAACTGGAAATATTTACAGTTACTTATGAAAAAAACATTTTATTTCAATTTTTTTAGCACTTATTTTAGTTATCTATGGTACCTTGAAAATATAAATAAAATACTTTACAAAATGTTTTATAATACTTGACAAAATGTTATTGAAATTTAATCGCCATGACAACTTAGCGGTTGTCAATTTGATATTGCAATATTGTTTAATCAATTTTTTGTCTACTTATTCGAAAGGTTCAATTCATTGCTTCTAATTTTATTTCAATTATATTACAAAATATACATTAGTTGATATGTTTGGAAATGAAGAGGAAGATGTCCTTGCTCCAAAAGAACCACAGGTTTCATCACAGGATCCTCATGAGAGGAAAGCAGCTCGGGCGTTACGAATCAAACGCCGTCAGGAAGCTCTCAAAAGGTTAAGTTAGACGTATCTGTAAACAAATCTAATATGTATACTCAACTCGTTCCGAAAAAAAATGTAAAGTGCATTAGTTAGTAAAAAATAAATAAATCGGCTTCACGCTGTATCCCGCACAAAGCAGGCTAGGCAAAAGGAGCCTAGTGTTAAGACACTCCATTTCCGACTTTCCGCCGAACTTTGGAGATATTGCGTGTTGAGTGAAGAAATGGAAATATAAATAAATATTTAATTTCCTCGAGTGCAGATCGAACCTTCCTGGGCCTAGACGGCCTCGGCATCGTTAGTTAGTACACTATACATATATTTATTTAGCATATTTACCTATATATTATACATAATTTAATATTTTAAGGAAAAAGCGCGGCACGACACGGCGGAAAGTGGGGAACGGAGTCTCTTAACACTCTGTTCTCTGTGTCTACCTTGATATAAGCGAGACACAGCGTGAAAGCTGATAAAAAATATATAACTATTTATTTTATTGAATGAGTGGGCAAGAAGTTGTACTAGGTATTTTGTCATCTAATAACAAATTAGAGATTTTTACCTAACTATATAATAGCAACGTAATTATCATGTAAGCCAATGCTTACAAAAGAAACAATTTACAAAAACAGGTTTTTATTGTATTTCTTTCCTAAGTGTGGAATAACACTTTAAAAAATGTTTAAAAAAGGTTTTATTGATATTTATCAAATTTAAAGTCAATTCCCCAAATGATAATCGTATTCACACTCGTCGCTTTTAAGCGCTTTCTAACTGCGCGGCGCTTCGAATGCCCCAAAATCGTTTATTATTATTTTGTTATCGGTTCTCTCGAGGTGTTGACATTAATAAACTCTAATAAAATTACATGCTGCAAAAGCCTTATTTTCATCGTTTTTAGCAAAATATATTTATAGATATATACAGAGTATTTTTGTCAGCACCACTTTAAATGAAACCACAGTTTTTTTAATATATTTTTTCCCAAAAATGAAAAATGATTTTTTCAAACAAAATAAATTACGAAATTATCGTTGTAATATAAAACGCCATTTTTCAAGGACAGCGCACGCAAACATAAACCTATCAAAGGGAAACCGCTGCATACAACTGTTTCCGAAATCAAGTCGTAGGTATTGGCGGCAAAGTTCAAAGTTGTTTAACCTTTAGTAGTAATTTTGTAATAGTATGTGTTTACATTATTGGTATCTATTCCTAACTGCGTCACACGAAATACAGGTACATATAAACATCGTGAAATGAAGAAAACATCCTCAGTCTAAACTGTTGATGTATTTTGATTAATTTCTTTTGGTATGGGCTTAAAATATTTTACCCTATATGCTATTCCCGTAAAAGGAGTGCTGACGCTTCCACTCTGTATAATAAGACAACACTTTTTCTAAACTTTAATTTTCCACAAATATTTTTTTTTCAATATTTATTAACATATACTCAGAGCTGATCAACCTTCAGAAGATATATTTAAAGAAGAAGAACCTGGTGCTATAGAGCAGGCGACGGCTGCTGCTGCTGAGGAATTACAACGCTTAGCATTAGATGGAGCCGCTAAAGTTACTAATGTTAAAGTCACTACCGACGAGAGGGAAGTTATACGGCGAACGTTATTTTCAGATAAAATGAAAGGTAAATAACAATTAATAATATATGTATGATGCTGATGATTTAAAACATCATAGTGTAGGTGTGGGAAATGCAAAGGAGGGCCGACTAAGCCCTGAGCGATAGCGTATCCATTTTCTACTAAAACGATATAGATATTGTGATGAGTCAGCTTAGCTTATCGACTCCGCAATGAAGAGATACACAGAACGGCAGGTATTAGTGAGAATGTCACGGTGTCGGTGAATTGTTACTTAAAGTAGAACGTGCTCAGATGGTGTGGACGATGTAATAATGTCAAAAAAGATTCAATGAGAAAAAATAAGCGGTAAGCGAGGCAAGGGAAGACCTTCCCCAATTGTGATCTCATATGCACACATGTGATCTGACATCGACACATGCAATCCTACACACTTACACATACACATGTGATCTCACATCTACACATGTAATTTCACATTCACACATGTGACCTCTCATCCATACGTGTGATCCTACACTCACACATGTGATCGGAGATCCACACATGTGATCTCATACATGACGGATGAAAAATCAGTTACTGTGAAGCAGAGCGTCTCTTGTTCTTCAGATGTAGTATAATTATTTTAGAACATCTATATTTATAAGACAACTGACGAATTATCAGCTTAAAAATTTATTATCCATTATACTTCGTTTAGTTAATTCTGCTTTCGCAAACGGCTTACAATATGATAAGCAAATAAGAAAATTTGCAGCAGAAAGATTTCTTTATAATACATATATGTAGTACATACACATACCTATACCAATATTAAAATCTGAAAAACTTTTTTGGTTTCTATTATTTATTTATTGTATTTTTGTATACATAGTTTCAAAATTACCGGATTCTTAGAATATGTCATTTGTTATTCATAACTCTATGACGTTACCATCAGATCATGCGGGCGAAGCCGCTATTCGTGTCTTGATGTCCTATTTTTTAAACTAGACCTGTACAACATTAATATTGAAAACGTTTTTTTATTAGATGGCTATTATTTAATTGATTTTCAAACCCCCAAAACAATGATTAGCACAGGGCCCCAACAACTCACGGTCCGCCTCTGAGAGGATGAACTAAGTTTTTGTATGAAAATGATTTAAAAAAAAAAAACACTTTTTTCTTTAGATTCCATGTTAAAACTTGAATCAGAAGCAGCAGAGGCTCAGACACAGTACGATGCAATCACTTCCAACTGGGACGCAATGCTTTTGATTAAGGATCCTCTCGATATAGACGCCTCTATCATAGAACAAAATATTAATTGTCAAAACTTACTACAGCAAAAAGATAATTTGATAAACGAATTAAAGCAAGATTTATGTAAAATGGATGTTGCTTATTATGAAGATTTGGATAAACAGGTCCATAAGTTATAGTATTTGTGAATAATAGATACTTATTTTTGATATTAAAGTTTACGTTTAATAATAAAGCTATCACAAAATACTATGTATCTTCAAATATTTTTCAGCTTCATGCTGCATTCCGCATATGGCAAGGTAGGCAGAAGTAACCTTGTTTTAAGGAAGTCGGTTCCTCACTTGCCGCGCAATTTTGGAAACAACGTGTTGAATGGCGGAACTCAACGCCGCGCTTCGCCTTGTCACTAAAGTGAAGATATGAAAATATTTATAAATAATAATTCGCGTTTGCCACTGAGCCACAGCGGCCTTTATTTTTTTTTAATTTTAATATATTTTTCTTTAACGAATGGTGTGGCTACATTTTATACTTTTTTGGTCCCTAGGACAAAGATATCAAAGAACTCTCAGATAGAATCGAAAAACAAATAACAATAATGCAAAGAGCTTACGAAAAGCAGTTATTTCTAATAGAACAAGCGATCAACATTGAACGTGAGGCCATGGTGGATCACAACAACAAGCGCTGGGAGGCGCTTTACAAACAGCGAGACAAGGAAGAAATAGCTCACATGGAATATAAATCCCAGCAGGTGATCAGTTTTTTATTGGAGGGAATGTGTTTAGCAGTAATTTATTTTAAGATTCAACACTCCTGGTTCCCTTAGACACACCACCCAATTAAAAAAGGGAAAAAAAGTAAAATAACTTATAATTATAAAACAAAAGATAGTGGTGTGTTCATGAAAATCTAAGATTCCACAGTAAAGTACGTAACGTTTAAAGCTCCATTTGCTCGAACTAGCATCTATAAGCCAAATTAATATCGCTGTTAAAACTATTAGGGCGAACTGATCTAGCGATTTTCAATTTGAATTGAAATAGAATTATGAAATCGAAAGGTATTTTGTAAATAATTTATATTATAAACAGCTTCACGCGTTTTGTGCATGTAGGCATAGGGAGTTTAGTGTTAAGACACTCCGCTCCCCACTTTCCGCTTAATTCTAAAGGCATTGCGCGTTGAGTGGCGGAATTTATATTATAGATATAATTATATGCTAGCCTTATTCAGTAGTAGGTACCTAGCACTACTTTTTATCGTTCACTAACAGCTCGATGAACATAAAGAAGAAATGGAATCTATAATGTGGGACCATCATGCAAAATATCGCGAAGCCAAAATAGAACTTGAAACCTTAATTCAAGAACTACAAAAAGAATTGGAAAAATTGAAAGCTACTTGCATCATAAATACCGAAAAGATTGGATATAATTACCAAGTTAGTTCATATAATTTTTTATTCTTACTTTCCCTATACACATTTTCAATTTACTTTTTTTATAATAATTTTATAAAAAAAAAGTAAATCTTTTTTAATTTTTTCTATATGTGTAACAGGTTTTAAAGAAGAGGGAAGAGGAAAATGTTTTTGTCCGATCTCAGCAGAAGCGGAAACTTAACAAAATGTCAGATATGGCGAATACACTGCGGGCCAAAATACGAAAAGCGGCAGAGGATGGCGCCATTGAAGAGATCAAAGCGGACGCGGAAATTGTTAAACTTATGCAGGCCATGGGCGATTTAGAGAAAAAATGTAAACATTTTTCACATGTCAATAATTACAAGTTTAATCAGGTTGGTAACAAATATATACACAATTTTGATATATATAATTTTAGTTTTTTTACATTGCTATGAGACATTTACATAATATCTTTTACCGATACTTATAATAAAATCGTCATCGTCATAAAATTCCCAAAAATGAAAAAGTAAGTTTTTTCTAACAAAAAAAAAATAATTAAATTGTCGTTTTAAAACTTAAAAATCACCGCATATGCCTCATTCCGAAATCGAGTCTCAGGCATTAGCGGCAAAGTTCAAAGCTATTTAACCTTTAGTAGTATTTTTGTAGTAGTATGCGTTTACGTTATTCGCATCTTCACGTCACTTCGTCACATGAATAAACATCTTGAAATGAAAAAAAATCCTACGTCTAACTGTTGAGTTACCTTGATTAATTTCTTTAGATATGGATTTGAAATATTTTAATCTATATGCTTTTTCCGTAAAAGGAGCGCTGCCTCTTCCACTCATATGCGTATACAATTTATTTCAGTTAAGTAACTCTCGCTTTTGCAGGTTTGGCGAATGTCGGCGGCGCGTTGTAGTGAATTGGCACAAAGTGTGCGACAAGCGGAGGTTGCGCTTCACGCCCATATTCTAGCTGAACCGCCACCGCCGCCTCCGCCAGCTCCTCCCAAAAATCCTATATCTAAATATGGTATTAAGATTATTATTAAGCTTTAAGCTTGTTTAAACCAGAGCGAAGTAATTAAAGTATATTTTAATTTCCTCCAGTCGAAATCGAACCCACAACAATCGCGTTTATAGGCAGAAGTTGTCCCACTGCGGCGCGATGGCCGCATATTAATATTAGTTTTAAGTATAGTGTCTCTGAGTGTAGAAAGCACTTCACACTATCGAATAAAATTTACTATTTTCATTAAAATACGAGAGACTAGGAAAATATAGCGCGGTGTTGAGTTCTGCCACTCAACATATAAGTGTCTTAACACTAGATCCCTCTGCCTACTGTGAAGCTGATTTTTTTAGGAATATATTAAAATGATGTAGGTGTTTGTACGGGATTTTAATTCGGCTATTTATTTTAAGTAATAAGGTTTTTGACTGTGGAGGACAATGTGGCGATTTTTAAATATTTTAATTTAAATCAAACTTTTTATAGTTTAGTGTTAGTAGTGTAGTATACTTTTTAATTTTTATTATTGAATTTGTGTATAACCGTAAACGTTAACTGATTAATAGTAAAATTTATAAAATCTTACAGAGACAAAGGATTCTGCTAAAAATAATCCCTTGAATGGAACAGATTTGGTTGATCCAAAGAATACAGCATCAAATGAAGCTAAAGATAAACTGGTGAATTTTCTTATTTTATATATTTTTTACCTTTATCTTAAATTAAAACATTATACGATAGTAACTAGCTTAATTATTTATTTAAGGTCCGTCATATTTTACAACTAGTTGCAGACAACACTGGATTTTTGATAGAAGATAGATTGTTGAAACTTATTGATAAATACCCATTGACTTCTAGAAAATTGTGTACTTTAGATTCAATTTTTATGGTAAGTTTGAATAGTAGCGTACACATTTTTTTTTAAATAAAAATAATAAATCAGCTTCCCGCTGTATCCCGCACACAGCAGGGTAGGCAGAGGGAACCTAGTGTTAAGACACTCCATTCCCCACTTTCTGCCGAATTCTGGAGGCATTGCGTGTTGAGTGGCAGAACTAACGCCACCAGAGCGAAGAAATGGAAATATAAACTTAAGTAAATATTTCATCCTCTCAAGTGGGGATCGAACCCACAACCAGTCGGTTTTTACAGTCACACTTTGTGCCACTGCGCCACGACTGGCAAAAATTTTTTTTAATAGTTTGTTTTTTTATTATTTTGCATAATTTTTTTGCAGGCTTTGGAAATACAATCGGAGGACGATATAGACTTATTGTGCAAAATATTTTTGAATTACGCATTTTGCCCGATATGTGTGGGATTAGAGGCGATATCCGATGTCATAGAACCTTCAGCGGTATTTTATTACTTTAATTTAATATATGTATTCACTTATAAGTAATTATATTTTCTTTTGTACTTCTTATTTATGTGGTTGTTACCACGCCAAATTTCAGTTTAGTAATATGTAAATAAAAAATATAAGTATAATATATTTATTTGTTGTGCGCAGATGGCATCTTTAGATGATTCTCATCACGTCAGCATAAGCGCCAAAGCGTTGAGAGGTAAATTAATGTTATATTGCTTTTTTATTATTTATTAAAATGGCTTGTACTTAAAAAAAAATTAATATTATAATTTGTAATATACTTTAAGGTGATAGATCATCAACAAGGATCCGCTCAAGCGTCGTCAGAAGCATATCTGCAAGCACATCGCGTTCCATTCACGTCGGCTTCAAGTAACGTTGTGTTATGCTGTCTACATTATAAACATTACTTTAATAATTAATTAGTAAATAGTATTATTTTATAAAAAATATCAGTTTATTTAGTGGCTTAAACCACTTGAATATTTAAAATAACGTTGGCACTATTATTGAGGCTCTTAATACAGAATATATATCTTTATCGCTAGTATTTTGCAGATCACAAGATTTGTCTCCTGCTGATCAACTTCTCGTGGCCGAAGCGGATGAAATATTGCAAAAATGCGGTGATCCTAAAGGTACAAACCAGATTCAGAAAAGTAAAAAAAAAATGAAATACACAATAATAAAAAAAAAATAAGTGCAGTCTAGCTCCTACTCTACAATATAGTATAAGCAATGCATTATATTTTAATTCAATAGAAAATCAAAATAATTTATAATATTTTTTTTACGTGTAAGTGACGACGTCTATTGTGGAAAGCGCATCAGAGATGTCTGTGCGGCGCGGACGCGGCGTCACGGTATCGTCGCAACCTACTCTCGTCACAACTAAGAAAACTAGCCCATTTTTATGTCCAGGTTAGTACTGTATGCTTATTTTTTTAAGCTTTTTTTATTTTCATAAGCTTTTTAATCCACCATCTATCTCTGTTAGTTTTTTTTTGTGATGTATATGTATGTATATTACTTACACTACAGAATGTACCTAAGTGCTTTTACTTTTAGAATCGCTATATTTTACATATGGCGATTCTTTTTTAAAAGTATACCTAATCAGCTTCACGCTGTATCCCGCACTCAGCAGGGTAGGAAGAGGGAAGCTGTTAAGACACTCCGTTAACCTCTTTCCGCCGTCATCCTAAGGCATTACGTATTGAGTGGTGCAACTCAACGCCGCGCTTTGCCTGGACACCAGAGCGAAGAAATGAAAATATAAATTTAAATAACTGCACTTACATAAATAATTCTTCCAAACAATTCTGACCGTTGACTTTTCCTCTCATATATTTTTTTATTATAACTTAATGTTCAGAAAGAAAATGTGTAGTATCTAAAGTCTGTATCGATCGTCGCTTACCAAATTACGGCTTTTTGAATTTTTCATGTTTAAAATATCTAATAAAAATTATTGGTTTATATTTCAGTTGGACATCATTTAGAAATAGAGTCAATGCAAGTGTTGACAGCACTTAATGAATTTATGGCCGTGTTTGTTCCACCTGAAAAGAGGAAACTTTATGACATTTTGTTAGTATATAACATAATAATACAAATACAAATATACTTAATATTGCAACAATTTTTGTATCGTGATTATTATTTTATATTATGATATTTATTTTATAGAGATAGTGTGAAACCACCAGATTTTACAACGCCATCCCGTCAACTGACAACTCAAGAAATAGAACAGTATTGGTCACAATGGAAACACTTGTTCTCATCTGATATAGATCGATTTTGGGATGGATTGCTCTCTGGTTTAAATAATTATTTGCAAATTTTACAAGGTATGTTAAGTGAAAAATTATATTTCGCCTAAATTCATTCGCATTGTGTATTGAGTGGAGTGGCGGAACTCAATGACTAGGGAATTAAAATGTAAAATATTCCATATCCTCGAGTGGGAATCGAGCCCACAACCTGTCTCGTTTAGTCACACTATATGCCCCTGCGCCACGACCTTTTGCAATGATTATAATGATCTCTACGATTTAATGAATGTCCACAGAACGCGAGCATATCCACGACGATGTGTTACAGCTGCGGCAACGCAACGCCGCGCTGCGCCGCCTCGTGCGCGGCGCCTTGCCGGAGTTGCCGGCGCAGCGCTACGCGCGCTCTCGGCCTGCGCCCGCCTTTACCGCGCCCGTTCCTGATCTCGCACCAGAACCATACGCTAAATTACCACCTATATAATTTTATTTTTTAATATATTATTACTATTACGTGGTCTGTGATTGCATTACTACCTGCTACTAATTACTGGTGTTATGAAATCATATCTTATGTAAAATATATCTAAAATAGTTTTTTTTACATAATATATTATCTTTTAAAATAAATTGATAATTTCCTTCATAATTAATTTCCAAAACTGATTCCATTAAGATTTGTACATTAATAGAATATAGTTCATTGAAAAAATACGAAAAATATGTATTAAAATATACTCGTACATTGTATCCTAAAAATTAGATGTCTTTTTCCATGTCGATTATATTTAAGTTACACCTAATCTCTATATATAATAAGACAGTAAAAATATATGTATATAAAAAAAAGTTATCGTCATTTGAATGAACTCAAGGCATTAGTTTGCCTGCGAACTAACGTTCGCAATAGCAATATAGCAATCGCACTGGTAAGATTCCTGGCTAAAGAATGACATTCGAAACGTCTTAATTATATGACTGTTGATAAAAATATATTGTTACGCGCCACCCGGCTCGTCGGCAACTCTCGGTAATGTTGGGCGTTACTGTTATATTTTTATAATGCATATTATATTTTTTTAACTGTTATTTTAAACTGTTGTAATATATATTATTTTCAACGTAAATATAATACAATGACAAAATGTACGAAGTTCAGACTAATATTTTTGTTATTAGTTATTTTAATGTAAGTAATATTTGGCCTTTCTGCCATTGAGTTAAAGCTCATATTTGTGCGAGGTTATACGATGTGAAGTTCGCCATCATTATTTTATTTGACCTTGGCTGGACTCGATGTAGGCCGAACAACTACTAAATATTTCCGATCATTCCCGAACCGAGGCGCCACACGCCATTTTATAGCAGATAATGAATATTTTGATTGTTATTTATAACAGTCAGTGTTGAAAATAAATAATGATTAGAACATTAGAAATTTATAATGAATTATATTATCTGTTATATGTTATAACGTCCAACTTTAAGTCTCTCGGGTACGCCGTCGCCGAGCGGTCGGGGAGGGGCTTGGCGGGAAAGGAATGACGCGCGCATAGACTTATTATAAAATTTGGGCGGGAAAATGTTTTTGGTTGGAGTTCGGAGTATAGTAGATTGTAATTAAATAGCTATTGGAAGTGAATAAGTGTTTCAATATCTACTTTTTGCGTTATAATATATTTTTGAAGCAGTATTATAAAATATTTTATACAATAAAGTAAACAAAATTGAATTGTTAGTGGTGATTACCTTCATAAATCATAACAGTTAAGTTGTAATCGTAATTAATTCAACACAGAGATAAAGAACGATTCAAATGATCTTCAAAGAGATTAAAAGCAAATACATAGATTTTTTGGTTCGTTCGTTCGTTTGAAAAGTGTCTTGCTGTCCAGATGATCGCGATACTGGTAGTCAATTGAAACGCGGGAATATGCCGTGGCGTGGGGTTTGGGTCGGAGCCGCACCGGATTCGCAGTGGCATAAAGCCACTACTTAACACCAGTTTTAAATGCCGGGCATGGTAATGATCCGGTCGAGTCTGCCCACGCGTGTTGCCATTGCTGGCGACGTAACTCTACCACACGTACTTTAGTCGCCTCTTACGACACCACCAGTACCAAGGTGATCCTATTCTAAGCCGGCATATTATATGTAATAATCTTACTACTTGAGGCTGGTCGTGGTGCAGGGACACAAAGTATGATTATAACCGCGGCTGGATGTGGGTTCGATCGCACTCGATGAAATAAAATATTTATCTAAATATATATTTTCATTTCTTCGCTCTGGTGTCGGCGGAAAACGGACTAACTAAACGGACACTAGGTTCCTTTTGCCTATCATCCTGCTGTGTGTGTGATACAGCGTGAAGCTGATTTTTTTTATCTTACTACTTAAAACTTGAATAAAAGGCTTGGCACTTTTAACACAAATAGCGTTACCTACAATATGAAACTAGTTAGGTTAGGTTACATTACAGTTTTCGAGCGAGGGAGGCTATTACCGAACTCGCCATCCGTCGTAAGAGACCGGGTCGCCGGGGAGCGACACGATCGCCGCCTTCCACTTACCGTGCACAGCATGCATACCCAAGCTAAATTTATTTTGAAGCATTACTTCATGTCTATTAACATTCCTCATTAAAAATTTTAATTAAATGTTATGAGGCCAGTTGCAGCAGCACAACCGTTTGACTGCGAATGCAAGAGGTTGTGGATTGGTTTTCCACCCGAGGAATTAAATATTTAATATTTTCATTTCTTCGTCTGGTGATAAAGCAAAACGTGGTATAGAGTTTTGCCAGTCATGGGCATATAGAGAGATATTTTATGAGGAGGTTTGGACTCTTGCTTTGAATAGATGTCTGTGTAAGCATTGTTTTTTAGATTTCAAGACAATTTTTTTATTACTAAAATTTTTAAGGTAGGCACCAGCAGTGGCGTAGCGATCTTAACTTGCGCCCGGGGCTAAATCTTTTTTAGCGCCCCCCAGGTGAAAACTTTATAAGTTCATTTGTAAAATATATTCACAAATGAATAATTAGAGGAAATATTTATTTAAATTTATATTTCCATTTCTTCGCTCTGGTGTCTAGGCAAAAGCACGGCGTTGAGTTCCGCCGCAAATTCGGCGGAAAGTAGGGATCGGAGTTTAAGAAACTCCTTGATGTGTGCGGCTCGCTCTTGATCCAGCATGAAGCTGGTTTAATTTACTTTTTAATTAATTAATAAAGTTAAAGGCTCAAGCTTGGCTTTAAATTACACAAAAATGTAATTGTGAAAACAAGACTACATTTTCATTTTGAAATGTACAATATCATATTTTTTATTTTACATCTTTATAAAGAAATATTTAAAAGAAACGCAGGTTTAAAAGAATAAAAAAATATATATTTATTATCTTCCTTAAAGATAATAAATATATTTTTATTTGATAATAATGAATATCAATTATTATCTATACGAATATCATAAAGCGGAAGATTTTATTTGTTTGTTTGTTTGCTTAAACGCTAAGATCTCTGGATCTACTGGTCCGATTTACTTTGTTTTTGTTTTATAATAAAGCTGCATTCTTCAGAAGTGCATTCTTCAGTAAATATAACATTACATTACACATATATATTTCGTTTCTCTAGCTGATCAGCGTTCTAATATTAACCCAAATTTGCGAACTGACCTCATTAATCCATTGCAAAAAGAGCTACACGCTTATAATAGTTATGTTCAAAGTTTCAAGTATAATCTTGAAAACAGGCCGTTGCAGGACTTGAAATTAATTATTCATGTTGATTTAAAACCTCCTAATGAACACAGAGGTAACTATATAATATAAATGCAATATCCTCTGATGTTTCCTCAAGGAAATAACGGTTACTGTATCAATATTCAACAACAAAATGTTGCTGCAAGATCCAAAACAGTATCATGTACCTATGCAATTTTATGCTTTTGGGCTAATGGTGAGAGCAAATGATATAAACAGCTTATATTATTTTCGAGAGTTGTTGAATCAATATTGTGTAGATATGGCGGCAAAAATGATTAAGGAGAGGCTTGATTTTATTAGTAAGAATAAAAAAAAATAAGAGCTGAAGAATATATACATTTACGGGACGCAGTAGTAAATGATCAAAATATCAATGCTTCCCATATTGGTCAGTCTATTATATTGCCGTCTTCATTTACAGGATCTCCGCGATATATAAATGAAAAAAGTCAAGATGCTATGACATACGTCAGAAAATTTGGAGGACCAGATCTTTTCATCACTTTCACTTAAAATCCAGAGCGGGCCGAAATAAAATATGAGTAATTTCCCGATCAAAAATAACAAGTTAGACATGAGATAGTTTCTAGGGTATTTCATTTGAAACTCAAGATATTGATGACCCATTTAACAAAAAAAATATTTTTGGATCAAATTGAATTGAATGGCAGACAAGAGGATTACCTCACACACATATTCTGTTATGGCTTACAAATAAAATATAATCTGATTCTATAGACGACATTATAAGGGCTGAAATACCCGACAAGGAGCAGGACCCTGAACTTTACAACATTGTGGTGAAAAACATGGTCCATGGCCCTTGCGGCTCCCATAACCCAATGTCATCATGCATGAAAGAAAATGTCTTCCAAAAAATTTCGAGGAGGTGACTTATTGATACACAAACTGGTGATACCGGTTACCCAAATTATAGACGAAGAGCTCCAGATTGCGGGGGAAATACCTGTGTACTCAAAGTGAAGGGAACTGAAATGGAAATAGATAATAGATGGGTTGTGCCTTATAATGCAGTTTTATAGCGAATTTTTAATATTTTTTTAATAATGAAGTACCTCAATATTATATTTGGAAGAGAAAAAAATTTTCAAGATGAAAGCGCGGGCAAGATGTAGATTGCCGTGTTTACAATGTTCATCCAGCACAAACGGAATGTTTTTACTTAAGAATGCTATTGATGAACATACGTGGACCAACTTCTTTCGGAAATCTTAGAACTGTAAACGGTATTACTATGGCCACATACCAAAGCGCTTGCAAAGAACTGGGATTATTAGAAGGAGGATGAACATTGGGAAAAAATTCTTTCAGATTCTGCTGTTTCTGAATCATCCGTTAAATAAGTTAAAAAATTAAGAGAGTTATTTGCTATTTATATATTATATTAATATAATATTTTGTATATTATATTAATATTTTGTATCTGATTCTTTCAAAGATTCTTTCTTCTTTCTTTGAAAGATTCTTTTATAGAATTTTTTTTATTGATAAAATCAACATCTACGTACGTAATGACATGGGACATTTGTTCTTGATGAGAGATATCTGGAATTGAATCCAGCCAAAGTCCATAATATTTTTTTCTTTTGTTATCGTTCGTTACTTGAAGTCGAATTGTAGATGCCAGAAGATGAATAAATTCATTTTGAATCTGTGGTGATAAATATGAGATAATTTTTGGAGTTTCTGTGGGTTGTCTTATATGATTTCCTAGTCGCAGATCGAACTGTGCTACAAGTCTGGGCAAAGATAGTAGGTTTCCTAGGTTTGTACCATCTTGAAGTGCTAGTTTTTCAACATGGCCACACAGAGGAAGATTTTGCATTATTAAATATCTCATGCAAGCTAATATTCTTTGCAATATATTTCATCATCGTTCTTTTTCATACTGAATGAGCGCTTCTAATGATAAATCAATTCTTGTTTCACTTGTTAATCTACGTTCTGCCTTTTTCCAAGCTGTAAGTAATTTTCGATGATTTGGACTTTTTTCATGGCTAATCAATTTATCTTTTTCCTTCTATTCATTAAAATGAGCAGATGATACGAAAGATGATTGTATAGTGGAATTTGGTATACTAAATAGTAAGCAACAAAAGCAATACGCGGCATTGTTTTTTGGTAAATATAATAACCAAGATCGGTTAACTTCAGTTCCTTCCTTTTCATTACTGACCCGTCGAGAAAACCAAGAGCTTGGCATTAGACGATTAGTTAATGTTATTGCTGCAATTAAACTGGCTTTGTTTTGAAATGTGTTAGATTCGCGAGTAATCATTTCTCTTCGAAGTTGGTCTGAAGATAGGAAGATTGTTGCTAAATTTTAAATAAGCCACATAATTGAACTTCAGAACGTAATTCCGGAATTACAACAAGTCTTTCTGATGTATTTTCTGGGCTTTTCATCAGATGTCAACACAGAATTAGTATTTGTGATGTACTTGGACTACCTTCTTCAGAGTCTTGTATTGTTGTGTTGTGTCAATACATAAAAGTTTAGCAGCAGTAAGTGTACAACCTGAATCTGACTCTAAATCTATCTAATTTACATTTTTAAATCTATCTAAATCTATCTAATTTAATTTAATTTTTTTTATAGTTTACATGTATAAGAAGTACAGAATGCTAATATTTTTCAATAATAATGCTTATAAAGTACATTTAATTAATAAATAAAATATTATGCACACTACCATGTATTTGACAATATTTAAACTTTTAGTGGCATACCTACACTTTGCTATGGCATGGCGTTGACACGCATTATTATATGCGTCAATTGGTACTCTAGAAACATATAAAATCTAAAATTTTCGCGATTTTGACATATTTTATAAACTTTTAAATGTGATAAATGATATAAAAAACAATAACCTTTTGTTTATTGCCAAGGCAATGTTACAAAAAGGTTTTTTTTTCGCGTGTATTTAATTTGAAGTAAATATCCGTAGGAACTTCCTTCTACGCGCTACGGAACTGTCCAATGGCCTACCCGCGGTGTTTCCAGGTCCACCTAAAAGGCCGGCAACGCATATATATATATATGTTATCATGGCTTTGCTTGCCTTGCCTCAACCCCCCATCCCCCCTCACTACGCCACTGGGCACCAGACTATTCTGTACGGTGGACAGTAAGTAAATATTTAATGCTATACTTTATTCATTATATTTTTTTCAGAGGCTTACCGCTCCATATTTATCTCTAATATTTATTAATTATATTATTACTAATAATGTAATATATTTCTTGACATTTCTTGAAAAACAACAGATTTTCCATTTTACGCTATGAAATCCATGCAAACAGAGTTGCGGGAGACGACTGGTAGTAGTGGTAATAACATGAGCCGGTGGTAACTGTCAATTTCAACTGATTTATGAAACGTAAAATAAATGTCATTCTATAATTTATATTCAATTTTGTTGTATACTGATGTGATTGTTGGCACTTACAAGCTAGTAGCAATACATTTTTTTGGAAAGTTTGGAGCACCATAAATATATTATTTCATTCATAAAACGTCTAATTATACTATTGAATATTCTTAAGTGCATCGCGTAGTGAAAGTGTAGTGTTTGTCAAACTCGGTCACATCCCCGTTTGTATACTTGTAGAATTGTGAAAAGTTATAATTCTTAATAATAAAAAATGTTGAAAGTTTTATTTCATCTTTCATGTGCAATTCAATTCTTTTTTGGTTGTTATTACGAT
>DWQW01004923.1:0-18736 GCA_018249695.1 Heliconius erato demophoon | reverse complement strand
GGTAGAAACGTGAAATTTGGGCAGATGTTTATTTTCATATTCTGGACATCCACTAAGAAGGGATTTTGAAAAATTTTAACCCTAAAGGGATGAAATAGGAGTTGAAAGTTTGTATGGATTTTTTTTTAAATCGGCACCGATTTTTATAAAATTTGAAATTCAGACTCTTAAAAACATTTCATTGAATACGTGTTTCATGCTTGAAAAGCTTCACAAATAACATTTTTAGGTCAAAGATCAAACACATGTCATTTCCACTTAACTGTCGTACGAGTACCTCGATATATCCAAATAGGTACCCAGTACCTACACGCCGTCTCTCACTCGATATATCTAAATGGGTACCTACACGCTGTCTCACAACAAACAGATCGTTTAACATGTGACAACTCTGAAGTGGAATCTCTAAATCAACACGTCGCTGAAATTGCAATGCATTGCTTTGTCAACTGAGGTTATTGCATTTACACTTTACTTACTCGAAATATCTGTTTAATATTTAAAAATAAATAAACCAAAAAAATATTTTTTTTTTACTTTACGCTGTATCTAGCATATAGCAGGTTCCTCAAATTACCGTTGAAATCTGGAGGCATCTCGCGGAACTCAACGTTGCGCTTTGCTTTGTAACAGAGCGAGGAATTAAAAATAATATCAAGCCAAAAAAGTGACGTCCTAGATTCTCTGCTTAAGTACTGGTGCTGGAATGACATATTAAAAAAAATCTTTTTATATAGCATGGTCTATATAAAAAGATTTATGAACTTTCGATTCTAATAAAAGTTATTTTAAAAAACTTTTTTAATACTTTCACGCCGTGAAACCGATATCTCATAATATATTTCTATTCTATTTAGTCTATTACCACGCCTACATCATAAATTGAATCAATATCTATTGTATTCGAATAAAAAACCTATATATCTCTATCTATAAGCATATGAACGCTCAGTACAATAATCTGTTGTAACATTTGATGTTGATGGAATTCGTAGAGATTATTTTACTATGTTTCTGTACTTTACTTATTATACTACTACTACTACTACTAAATAAAAATCAGCTTCACGCTGTATTCCGCACACAGCAGGGTAGGCAGACACCAGAGCGAAGAAATGAAAATATAAATGTAAATAAATATTTCTTTTCCTCGAGTGGGGATCGAACTCACAACCAGTCGATTTTACAGTCACACTTTGTGCCCCTGCGCCACGACTGGCCTCTACTACTGCTACTACTACTTGACTATTATTCATGAAGTATTAATATTACTATTGTATTATTATCTTAATTATAATCCAGTTTAGAGTGTTTTAGTGGGTGAAAATTATGGTTTATGTAAACGCATTTACTTTCTTTTTCTGTAGAAGGGTCAACGCACAAATTTAAAAATAAAACGCAAGAAAAAAAAAGGGGATTGGGAAAAAGAATCTGCTAGGAGATGGTACTCGAAAAAATAAATTGTATTTATTATATATTAAAAAAACAATAATATTGTGATATGAAAGGTAAAAATAACTGATTAATTGGTGTTCAAGAACATGTCCGTGATGCTGGTGTCAGGTCTGGAGTAAGAAAGGTATGAGGAAGAGGGTGTCCTATAAAAAGATTGACGATGAAGAATCCAACAGAAACTTATACAACCACAGTAACCGGTTTGAAAGAGCACACCCTACTAAAAAAAAAACATCGGAAGAAAAATACTACTGAATTTGAACTCGTAACCCTCGAACAAGGAAGCTATTAAACATATTTAAAAACATATTAATCATAGCAGTTTCAATACAAACTGAAAGTAAAATGAATAGCTGACACGACACACTCACTTAGCGTCCCCTTCAAAGACAATATTGGACATGAGCTTGCATTGATTCCGAAAGTAGGTTAAATTGATACAATTACAGGATATAAATAAATTGATTTCTTAAGTTCAAATATATCAACTACTAAAATAAAAAATATATATATTTCAAAATATTAAAATTACGTCATAACTCAACTCTCTTGACATTTCAAGATTATAATTTTTAATGGGCGTCCTGTCTATTTTTTGTTTTTAATATAAGACCTAAGTTTTGTTAACATAGACAAAATTGAATAGAAATATCTAGAAAGTTTAACACGCAATGCCTCCAGAATTCGGCGAAAAGTGGGGTACGAAGTGTCTTAACACTAGGTGCCCTCTGCCTATCTTGCTGTGTGCGGGGATATAGCGTGAAGCTGATAAAAAAGATTCAAATCTACCACCACCACGTTCCATTAACCACATAACAACTACGCATCATATATTAATAAACATTTCATACTAAATCTTATCACAAATCGAATATACCTAAAGAACTCTTTATATAAAATCAATGGTTACCCGTCCTCGTAATAATAGCCAATTGGAGTCAATAAAAATCGTTACTACTATAACCACTCAATAATAATAAATAAAACGCAGACGTTTTTATATATTTTTGATGTCAAAAGTATTTGGTTTCGCTTCCTTTGGAATTATCTACTGGATATTTCAAGACAATATTTATAAATAAAATAAATAAATGAGGCCAGTCGTGGCGCAGGGGCATAAAGTGTGACTGTAAAACCGACTGGTTGTGGGTTCGATCCCCACTCGAGGAGATGAAATATTTACTTAAATATAGATCTCTATTTCTTCGCTCTGGTGTCACAGCATTTAATTTGTAAAAAGAAAACGTTATTTCTTTATAAGAATTATATTAATATTTTAATACTACTTTAATATACATAATATTTACCTCTATACTTAATGTTTTTCATATTTTTTATAAGAAATATAAAGTACAAGGTAAACGACATTAAAGACAATGAGTTTATTTTTTTTATAAAACATGCGCAATGAGCAAATGAAACTTATATAATAACGTTCTTAGATCTGTAGAAAAAAATTTAGTTATTCGATTCGATTTTTCGATTAGCTTAATTTTAAAAGTAAAATAGTATGTATTCCGTCGTGGCCCAGGGGCACAAGGGTGTGACTATAACGCGACAGTTGTGAGTTCGAACCCCAATAAAGGAAATGAAATATTTACTTAAATTTATATTTCCATTCCTTCGCTCTGGTGTCGATGCAAAGCGCGGCGTTGAGTTCCGCCACTCAACATGCAATGCCTCCAAAATTCGGAAAGTGGGGAAAGTAGAAATCGATACCACAACCTGTCGCGTTTACAGGCGCACGCTTGTACCTCTGCGCCTCAACTGACAATTATTTACATATTATTGAATAAACATAATCAGGTCACCTTTGTTAAATACAAAGGGAACTAAAATTAGTCCGAAATCATAGCTTTAAATCCGGTATATCTTTACAAGTAAAAGACAAGATAATCTGTACTTAAAAACTAATACCTTCAGCACTATAGTCAACATAAAAGAACAAAAAAAAAAGAATTCACCTTGAATGAATAACGTCATAAACCATGACACTATAGAAAACGCGACTGACATTACTGACACGGCCTCCATTCAATATAGAATTGTTAGGATCATACAAGACCAGGCAACAAAGATACTTTCGATACGAATATTTCTTTTCACAAAATAAAAACTTGGAAGTTCAAAGTAAAATGGATGAGAAAAAGAGGTCAGAATAGGGGCGCGTGTATTACTATGGATTTGTATGACAAACGCAGGGGTCCGTGGGTAGTAAGTTTTAATTAAACACATGGAGCATTAAGCTGGATGTCAGACAATGGAAGAGGGTATTTCAATATTTAGCGTGTAATTGATTGTGTTAACGATTGTGATGGGAATTGGTATAATAAATATCGATGATTTGATAAATGTTGTCACGCTTATACATATATAATTTTTTTCTCGCTCTCTCTCTCTCTATCTCTCTCACCTTCACGTTGTATCACGCATATAACAGGGTTGGCAAAGGGTACCTTTACTTTTCTTTTCGAGCCAAAGCGTGTTGAGTGGTGAAACTTACTTATAACAGTCACACACTTGCTCCAAGACCGCCTCAAGCATATTTTTTTATATGAGACAATTAGGTAGGGTAACTGATACGTAACACATAGTTACTACTAAATAAAGGAAAAAAAAAGCAGATCCTCTTCGACATTAAGAAATGACGTTTCCTTGTAGTATATCACTTTATATTATAGAATACAGACAGAAGTTTTCATCAAAGAGAAATATACTTACACACAAAGCAACCAAGTATTCATTATCCTATTACAGCTATATTAACGATACTCAAAGACGAGATTACCCCAAACAGAAAGATGAGTTAGGGGCACTTTGTTTCATAATATATAAATACATCATATACTTATAGTACGATCGACGAGTCGTGGCCACCCTGACGTTAGCTCTAGATGACTGATTCTTCCAGAGTATAGTATGAAGTATCAGTTCAGAAAGCCTAACTTCACAACAGCCACGACTCGTCAACCGTACTATAGCTCAGCAAATCTTTATTTGAACAGGCACATAGCGTGCAGGAACAAATTAAGTCTCAATAATTATCCACACGACAGCAACACATGAATAGTCAAGAGAGCCCTCTCGTATAAATTGCGTGTAATGGAAATTGAAGTCTTCAATTCAGCAGAGACTGTTGTTTAGAATGCATTTATTCCACTTGGAGTGATTTAGGTTTGTTGAACAGGTTTGTGGTTCGTGATATTATTAAGCTATCGAGATATATTATTATATTGGAAATTATAATTATTGAATTATATTATTGGAGATGAAAGAAAATTGATTTATATGGCACAATTGGTAAACAAAAAAATATAAAGATTGTGATTGACACAGTGCTTGTTTATAGAAGATTTTTATGGAACAAACAAACCAAAATTCAAAACGTAATGCCTAGAAAATTGGCGGGAAGCGTCTCAATGATGTTTCCAGGTTCCCTCTGCCTATCCTGCTATGTGCAGGATACTGTATAAAGCTAAACATAAAACAAACAAAACCAAACAATTTTTAAACATTTTTTAAAGTGTTATTCCACACTTAGGAAAGAAAAATACTTATTTAGAAAACGTATAAAAATCCTGGTCGGTTTCCAGGAGGCGCGGGTTCGAGTCCCGCTACGTTCAAATTTTTATACGTTTTCTAAATAAATATAAAACCAATCGATGTTTATCAGGATCAATAAACTGTACTAAATATATAATATAAATCTTCATAAGTTAGTAAACTTAAATATATTAAAATTAATTATACAATTTCATATGAAATTATGTTATATTGCATAATAAACCTAGAACGACTAACGTATAATTGTAAAACAAACACTCAAACGCGCGCTGCTCAATAATAGGAAGTCGTTTTGAGAAAGTCAACAGTGAGAAATTGCCCCATCTTTAACGATCATAAACTCCTTTACAGCTTCAAATGAGGTTAGAGACTAATGCTAAGATTAAGAAATTTCTTTCTCCGCCTTCTTCTCGAATTCGACAAGAATTTAGAAAGAAGAGAAGAAGAGAAGAATTTCGTGTAAAAGTTGGCGGAGCTGAATGACTTTGTCTACAAGAGTTGGGAAATAAGGATAATACTTTTATAACGATTTCTTATCATCAAAATCATTATCATCGTATTTGCAGTCAAATGCTCTCCCACTGCGCCACAATGGCCCAAGTATTTGTTTTTTTTTTTCAGCCGTAAATACGTATCCCGTTTATCAGGGTAGACAGAGGGAGCCTAGTGTTAAGATACTCCTCACTTTCCGCCGAATTTTGGAAGCATTGCTTGCTGTGTGGCGGATCTGAACGTCACGCTTTGTCTCGACATCAGAGCGAAGAAAAGAAAATATTAAATATTAATTTCCACGAATGGGAATCGAACCCACAACCTTCCGCGTTAACAGTCACATGCCTGTGCTACGACTGGACTCACGTAATTGTTGTATGAAATTTTTGTTTTCCAAATCAACGTCAACATTTAGAATATCTTTCGAAACATTTAAATATGTCACGTCGAGCAAAATGCGCGCAAACAAACAAACGCTTTACGAATTGTTCGTGTCACTTAAGGAAAAGACAGATAAGTGAAGTGACAATGTATCAACAACTGTATTATTTTGAAATTCAGACAAAGGAAAGGAATTAAATTAGGATAATATATATAGGATATTAAATTATAAAAAATGTATATATACAATCAGAAACTGAGAACTTTTCCACATTAAGAAAGATCCAAATAGAACCTGATCAAAATATTTATTGGTTATACATATTATTAGACTAATGACAAAAAGGTAAGTAAAAGTAACGATACAAACAATGGTATAGTTACATCTTGTTGGCTTTTACATGGATTATACTTTATTTCCTCGTCCTAGTGACGAGGCTAAGCGCGGCGTTGAGTTCCACCACTCAATCCGAAATAGCTCCGAAATTCTGCAGAAATTGAGGAACGGAGTGTCTAATCATTCATTACCTACGCAAAAAGTAAAAAAAATCTTTACGTAAATAAACGTCAACTATCTCTAAATTATCACAACAGAAATGGTTCTTTGACTGTATCGTCAACAATTTTATTAGGCAATACGTTAGCTTAGGGCGGTGTAACCCGTAAATGTCATTTATTTTTTTTTTAACAATAAAATGATCCATAAAATTTTAATCCGAAATAGCTTTTTAAAGCACACGAATAGGCGAGATGTTGTAAAGTAGATAAAATGACAATTAAAAAGGAATAAGTTACTTTTATGGTTTTAGTATATCGTCCCGAATGATATGTTCATTAAATTTTTATATAATTATTCATTAAATTTATAATGATAATAAAGAAAAAAGTGACCAGTAGTGAAACTGTTAATTAAGATAATATCAATATTTGGGGCTGTCGTGGCGTATTGAGAGAGCGTTTGACTGTAAAAGCGAAGGTTGTGGATTTGATCCCCATTCTATTTAAAAATATTTTCCATCTTCTCCATTCTAATAGATAAATTGACAAAATGAATGACGAAAACTGGGCGTTTAGGAATGTCTTAACACTAGGTTTCCTTCTACCTACGCAGGAAAAAAGTATGAAGTTGCTAATAATCAAGATTTACCTATGCTTTAGTCAAATAACAAAAAAAAATAAGTTTAATTATTTTTCACTTTTTTGTTAAGATTCATTATGGTAATGATAATTATAATATACCTTTTTGAAATCCTCGTATTGAGCTCTTGAATTTGATACCCATATTGGGGTATTCGAAACGATTTTTTTTTTCACTAAGTACAATGGCGTCCCACGCCATTATTGTTTTTTTTAACGAATTCTAAAAACACTTGGGCTGCTGATACAAATATAACGATACCTCAATTATATAAATCTGTTCAGCGGTTCTGGAGATATGAGGTAATAAAAAATATTACATACATACATACAAGATACGCGGAAAAAACATAACCGTTCCTTAGCAGTCGGGAATAAGAAATTAAGTTTCTAAATCTAAAAAATATAAATAATAAAATTTTAAATGAAATAAACAAAACCAAGATAAAAGTTCCATTTCACAATTACAACACATTGACATCAGTTCTAAAATTCAAAATATGTATTTGCTAAGCAACTATCTTGATAAATCTTATCAAATTTTAGCAGGCCATTTGTCAGTTTGTTTTAACATAAAGCAAAATTATCTTATTATGAAAATCTAGCCGTCAGTGTAACAGAAGTCAGCGGTCGTTTATCAAAACGTGCATAAGAACATGATAAATGTGGTTAGTTGGAAACCTGATTATAGTAAATTGATAAATTGTTTAAAATTTGTAGCAATATAATGAAATGGCGAAATTGTATTTGAATTATAAATTGTTAATGATTCTTAGTCATTTATATTCAAAGTATTTTGTCATTTTATCGCGTATCGTAAAATCATTAAATTTTCAATTTGTCATCACTAAGTCTAGTTTTGTTGAAGCGTAAATATTTTGTTGTAGCTTCACGTTTTATCGGATAGGCAGAGGGAACATGGGCACCTAGTGTAAGACACTCCGTTCTCTCTAATATTCCGTATTTTCCCAAATCAAAGTTACATTTTTAGATAGACTAGTTGTCACCTGAAACTTTGTTCATGTGGATTGTAACACGGGAGAAACACAGGAACTAAGAAATCCCTCTGTTACTGCTTCCTAATATCTTTCCAAGGTAGAGGTAGAAATATGAAGTCTAGATTGGGCGTTGTTTATTAGTTACTCAGTAACATGAGAGTTTCTTAAATATACTTGTACCTCTTACTTATGGCACTGATCATATTGACCTTTTTTTTTAGTTTCACGCTGTATCCCGCACATGGCAGGGTAGACAAACGGCACCTAGTGTTAAGACACTTCCCTTCCCCACTTTCCTACGAATTCTGGTGGAATGGCGTGATGAGTGGCGGATCTCAACGCTGCGCTTGGCCTTGTTACCATAGCATCCTTGCTATGAGAATATCAAATATTTCATATCTAGTGGCAATGTTCTAATATTTGTTATCTTTTACTGAATTATTTCCACTTATTCCATAAATAACAATAACATTATATTAAGCAAATAAGAATGTTTTTAGAAACCAGAAACCTAAATTCTTAAGAGTGATTTCCGATTTCGTTATATTTAAATGAGAAGCTCTCTCTTACATTCGTTTTCCATTGGTTTCAATTACAAACTTATGTTACAAAGCAAATAGATAAATTGTGGTACAAGTTACAAGATACTGTGTTGAAATAATTTTGAATATTAGAAATTTACGAAAAATAATTTAGTATAGTAATAGTAGTAAAAGTTTTATTTTATCTTAAAAGAACAAAATTAAATATATCTTATTATAATATAAATACAATGAAAATTAACAATATTATATCTAAAGCCCTTAATATAGAAACCGTACAATTCGCGCTATAACAACAACCAAACAAGCCCAATAATATCTACTTTTTTCTTTATTTCATCACGCTGTATTTCTCACAACAGGCCAGGCAGGGGAACCTGAGAATCTAGTATTAAGACACTCCGTTCTCATTACGACACATCCGTTTTTCTCTTTCCGCCGTATTCTGGTGGTATTGATTGTTGACTGGTGGAATACAACGCCGCGTTTTGCCTCGCTACAAGCGCGGAGAAATTTAACCCACAGCCTTTTGTGTTAACAGTCACACGCTTGCGCCCCTGCGCTGCGACTGTCCTAAATATCATCCATTTCAAATACTGAAGCTAAATAGTTCCTATTTTTTCAAACTCATAATGCCTATAACACACAAGACACCTTTATCCCATACATCTCTCAACACTCGCACCATACAAACGCCATACAAACAGCGTTTCAATCGTCACTGGCCAGATAGCGCTAATTGGTCGTTTGAGACGCACCGCTAATGCGCCGGCGCAATAAATCGGATCCGATCAACGACCCGACGCGTTGATCATGATTATCAGCTTAAAGAATAGCCAGGGGAAAATTAAACAAACAAACATTTTTGTTATGTTAGTATAAGATTTTTTAGCTAGGCGTATTGCGTTTTACGTAAACATAAAGCGTAGAAAGGATAGCGATGGCTTTTTGGTTTGGTCAGAAAAGTAGAGATTTTTTTATTTGATGAGAAACTGAGTTTTTTTTGGTAAAAATATAATTAATTTGATTGCACCCGTCGTCGTTAAAAATAAAGAGGTTGTAAATAAACAAGCAGTCATTGACGAATATATTTATGTTAAGTATATAGTTGTCATTAGAAAAAAAAAATATTTAAAAATTTTCAAGTGTTATAACCACACCTAGCAAAAAATCCCAGGACCCGAACGGTTTCCAGGAGGCGCTACGTTCAAATTTATGTTTTTTAAATACGCATAAGTTTACATTATGTGCTCACTTCAGTAAAAGATAGATGAAACTATCTATCTTTTATTGAAATAGATAACAACTTTGATCAAATCATGTTAACATCAATCTTATCTCATTGGTAGTTGAATGGCACATAAAGGGAACCTTTATAGATTCGTCATGTCTATCTGTGTGTCTATACGCTCGTCACAGTCACTTTATTCAGAAACTACAAAGATGAAACTTGCTACATACATGTTCTATAAATGCTTTAATTTTTTTTTTATATCTTTTTTTCGTTAATGCTAATACAATATATACATAGATAGACGTATCTGAATAATATCATAGGAAAACTAAATATAACACATAAATACAAAATTTTATTCCACTAACTTTTATAATCTACACATATAATCTGTCTGTCTGTACATGGAAGATATATGAGAAATATTATTATAAAGGTCATTGTATTAGAAACTAAAACAGTTTTTTATTTCTTTGTCTGTTTGCTTTGGTCACGCCTATCTCTGAATTTTCAAGCGGGCGAAGCCGCGAGCGGATCGCTAGCAGTAAATAAAATCTATTGATACTACACATACGGGTATGCAGAAATAACATTTAGAAATATGGCAAATCATGATTGTTGTTTAGATAAAAAAAAATAAGCGGTCACTCGAATGACACTACAACTTTAAACTGCAATTTGTCACGTAAATGTGTGTAACTACTTTAAAGAGCTTTTAAAATAAACGTTAGCGTACACGCATTGGTATAGAATAGACGTTGGTGTCACAACTTATGTGCAGCTGTTTCATTTGGTTTTATTTATTTTTTTTAATACCCGTAACAAGGGTAATTGGGATGTTTCCGATTGACTATCATGATTTTTTTTAAATATTTCAAATGAAATATAGATGAAATAAATTAAAGAAAATCTTAAATTTATAGATTAGGATTTTCATATTAACTATAATTAAAATAAAAAAAGAAATTTGTTTTGATATTTTCTATTACTGTGTCGTTTGAATACACAAACTTTAATATTATTATTTTACTCCGATGTATTTATGAGTAAATTTACTTTTCCAATCATTTAAAAGTTATAAGCCCATACTACTACTACTTTGTACAGAAAATGATTGAACTTTCAAAATATTTTTTAGACATCAAAATAAAATACGATATCCTCATCAATCTATAGGAAAAATAATAAATAATGATATCATTAAATCTATACGAACCCACTGTTATATCAATATAAGCTGTGGTCACTATTTCATCTCTCGCCACCCAAAAGGAAACATTGAACGTAGTGTTTCGAGCGACGTAAATTGCTGCTATCAATCAAGCGACACATGCGCTAGACTAGGGCTAGAACAGACGGTTCTAATATAACTTGTATATATATATATATATGTATAATATGTCTTTGAATTACGCTGGTGATTGACAATGTTTAAATAGACGAAGCGCGGCGTTGAGTTATGCATCCAAAATTGGGCGGTAAGGAACGGAATGTCTTAACAATAGGTTTTGGTACGATTTTTTTTTTCCTTTAAAAGTTCTTTTGAAAATAAAACGATATACAGTTTCCTTTTAAATATATGTAACTAATATCTTCTAATCTTTAACCTTTATTTATAGCAGAAAGAAGTCAAAAATTTTATTAAGCTCAATTTATATTTGACTGTGTGTACAAATGTAAGCAAAACATAGTAGAATAAGACTTACAGAATACATAAATTAAATTTCAAATAAATTTGAAGTTAAAAGTGGCCACAGAAGATATTACAAGTTATTAAAACTACAGTATATTCGTTGCGCGGCGGCGCGGCGTTGAGTTCCGCCACTCAGCCCGCAATGTATCCAGAATTCGGCGGAAAATGGGGAACGGAGTGTCTTAACACGAGGTTCCCTCTGCCTACCCTGCTGTGTGCGGGATACAGCGTGAAGCTGATTATTAGTATATTCGTACAACGGAATGAATATTAAATGAGCATTTCGTACGTAGTATAATAACTATTAACAAAAGTTTTTTTGTCAAATTATATTATAGAAAAAAAAAGCATTTAGCTGTAGTTAACGCGCGGATGAGCTTTCGAAGGGGACGTACAATACGGGACGAATTTTTAAATAAGCTTTGTGATACAACAAAAAAATGTCATCTTTTCACGATGCGTTCGCTTGAAACGTATAGTAAATAAAAAAAACTTGATTAAAATCCTGTTAGCGCAAAAGTTAAATGTTGATATGTAAGTGATAGTTGCAAGTTCAAACTGGTCCAGCAAAAATGGGCATTCCGCGTGAGGCTAACTAGATTGAAAAAAAAAAAGATTTTTTTAACAATTCGTTATATATAAATTACGTCTACTATTAATATAAAATTGTGATCTTAATTTTTATCACATATAACTTAGATTAACTTAGCTTCACGCTTTATCCCTAGTGTTGTTTAGTTGAAAGCGCTAATCTCGAAAACTCTACTGGTGCGAATTAAATTTCTTTTTTTGCGTTAAATAGTCAATTATCGGGGAAGGCTATACTTGTGATTATAGTTACCTTGGAAACTTTAAATATATCATACATTTCTTAGAAATATCTGTACTTAATAGCTTAATAAAATATCATAAAAAAATCAGCTTCACGCTGTATCCCTCACACAGCAGGGTAGGCAGACCTAGTGTTAAGACACTCCGTTCCCCACTTTCTGCCAATTCTGGAGACATTGCTTGTTGAGTGGCAGAACTCAACGCCGCGCTTGTCCTCGACACCAGAGCGAAGAAATGGAAATATAAATTTAAGTAAATATTTAATCTCCTCGAGTGGGGATCGAACCCACAACCAGTCGGTTTTACAGTCACACCTCGTGCCGCTGCGCCATGACCGGCCTCACCCCAAAAAGACTAAAAATTGGTTATTCCAAATGTAATAGAAGCAAAATGTCAGGCGAATGACACCAGAGTAGGAGGTCTTTTTGCTGGGGACGGTCTCGTTACGCGTCGCCACGTTCGTTCTGCTTTTATTTGAACTGGTGACTTATGGAAAGTGATATTTATAATATAAACGATACAAGTTGGAAATAGGATTTTGAAAATATTGTGAATCATTCTATTGAGGCCAGCGGCTCAGTGGCGCTGGCACTGTAACCGTGATAGGTTGTGGATTCGATTTCCACTCGAGGAAAATTAAATATTTAATATTTTAATTTCCTCGCTCTGGTAACGAGCGCAGGGTTACATTCCATCACTCAACACGCAATGCCTCTCGATTTGGGCAGAAAGTGGGAACGGAAGTATCTTAATAGAAACGGAACATGTTAACACAAGGTTCCTATACTCCCTTTTGATACCTTATTCCCTGGTGATAGTTGTGCACTCTTAATACTTACAATTAATTATAATACTAAACTAACAACTAACTTAAAAATATTTCTATAACTTAAAGAGTAGTAAGATAATCGTTTTTTTTTAGATTTAAACTATGTAAAACATTTTTTTTAGTAGCGTTTATAACACATTTACGAAAAAAAGTATCCATATGTGTGAAAACTTGGAATAAATGTACATACAAGCTAAAGGTTATCAAGCGACCTTCGTCTCTTCGGTATGTGGGTCGAATCCACGCAGGGCTTCTACAATACGATAGATATGGAACAAGATTATCATATCGTGAATTACAGTGATAGCTTCTAGCCATTTTTTTAAATTGTTATAATACATAAGCTTCATTTTGTAAGTTGGTAAACTAAACCTACCAGTCCTAAAATTGTAATCTATTAATTGGTTTTTATATTATTATACTCCATTATTATTATTGTAGTCAGTCTTGTCGCAAACTGTAAACAGGTTATGGGTTCGATTACCAGTCGTCGAAGAAATTAAATATTTAATATTTTCATTTCTTCGTTCTGGTGTCGAGGCAAAGCGCGGCGTTGAGCTCCGACTCACATCACTCAACACGTAATACCTCCAGAATACGGCGGAGAATAGGAAACGGATTGTCTTAACACAACGTTCTATCTCCCTACGCTGCTGTGTGTAAAAACAGCAAAAAAAAAAAAGAAAAAAATCACTATATTTTGAAAGTGAACAAAATATAAGATTTTAAATACTAATGTCATTATAACTGGTGAGACCAATATACTCCTCCGCATGGACCATGTTAGTCACTTCGTTTGTACGTAGGCGCAGGAAGACAATAATGAATGGGCCACTGGGGCATTAGGCAATTTGTGGTTTATCATTTGAAATTTGATATCAAATATTAAATTTGATAGCAAAATTCTTGTTTTGTAGCAACATATTAAATATATTTACTAGGTACATTTTTTTAGCTTCACGCCGTATCACGCACACAGCAGGGTGGGTAGGAACCTAGTGTTAAGACACTCCGTTCCCCACTTTCTGCCAAGTTCTGAAGGCATTGCGAGTTGAGTAGCGGAACCCAACGCTGGCTTTGCTTCTACACCAGAGCGAAGAAATGAAAATGTAAATGTAAATAAATATTTCATCTCCTCGAGTGGGGATCGAACAGTCACACTTTGTGCCCCTGCGCCAGGACACGTACATATTATAATATGTAGTAGAAAATATATAGATATTTGCATGTGTTTATATGATAGAAACGTTTTTCTCATGAAATAAATACTTAGCTTTGAAAAAAATAACTATACGACTTTACTATTAGTTATAGAAACATTAAACAGAATTTATAAAGTAAATAAAACGTGTGATTGAAAGAATGAGTGAGCTTTAACCAATAAGTAAATGAATCAGTAACTGACTGAAAGAACGAATGAATGTGTAATTAAGTAAATGAGTTACCGTCTTACGACATACATACATACATAAAAAAGTGAAAGTAAAGTCATACTTGGTGGTGTAAAACTCTTGTCCCTCACTTTCCGTCTCATGCATCAGCTTTGTCTATCTCTCGTCTACTCTACTCTACCTCGAGTGGGTATCGAACCCACATACATCGAATTTACTGTGAGAGGCATGGCATCTACATACCTATTATCGTATGTGTATGTACATAGAATATAACTCGAGATGTAAAAATCTCTTGTCTTTTAGGTATTATTCATATCTTTTATGAGCTGTAATCAGATATTTAAGTGATCATCGCTCAGATAGATAAGACGGGACAAGCTGAGATCATTGACTCCAGGTACAAGTTCAGCCATAGTGTAGGTACCTACCGTAAGTTATATTCAGTATTGGAAATGCATATTGTATAATTCTATATTTACAAAGAATCTATTCGTAACTATAGATGGGGTTCCCTTGTCAACGTTTTTTGAGCATCACGTTTTGTCCCGTATATAGCAGGCTAGGCAGAGGGAAGCTGGGAACCTAGTGTTAAGACAGTCCCCTCCTAATAAGACTTCCGTTCCCCACTTTCTATCGAATTTCTGAGACTCTACGTCACGCTTTACTTTCTTCCCAGAGTGAGAAAATGAAAATATTAAATATTTCACTCCCTGAGTGGGAGTCGAACCCACAACAGTCACGTTTACTCCACTTGTGCCCCTGCACCACGTTCAGGTCCTGTCAGAATATGGTTAAGGAGTCAAATCCAAAACGTAATGGCAGTCCAAAATTATATAAAATCAAAATATTTGCCTTCATTAAATTTATATTCTATACAATAACAAAAAATATATAATAAAAATAATTGTTTTTTTCATATAATTACAGCTTTCTATACCAAAAGGCAGTAAATATTATTAAAGAAGTTAATTAGAATTAAATATTAGAGATCCGTTAACACAATATGTCAAATTACCAGGCGGTCGACGGTGAAGCGTGTCGCCGGACGTTGTTCGTACCATATGGAGTCACTTATATGAAAACTCAATTATGATCGTATCGCACGATATCATAGAATATTGTATGTAGAAATGCTTAATAATTTATACACATCTGTCAACTCTGACACATGGTTAAAGTAAAGCACCCATAGCTTCTCTCTCTCTTTCTCTCTCCAATAAATGGGCTATCTAATGGCAAGGACTAACGGACTATACATCACTATTCCCCATTATGAAAAAGCCCAGCTTGGTGAAATATGGACAATATTTTTTTTTTATCAGCTTCACGCTGTATCCCGCACATAGCAGGGTAGACAGAGGGAACCTAGTGTTAAGACACTCCGTTCTCCACTTTCTGCCGAGTTCTGGAGGCATTGCGTGTTGAGTGGCAGAACTCAACGCCGCGCTTAACCTCGACACCAGAGCGAAGAAATGAAAATATCAATGTATATAAATAAATATTTCATCTCCTCGAGTGGGGATCGAACCCACAACCAGTCAGTTTTACAGTCACACCTCGTGCCGCTGCGCCACGACGGGCCTCGAATTATCGATAATTAATTCGAATTATCTATTATTGATAATTTCAATTAAATATTTTTTATTACATATTTACTTCTAAGGTGATCATAAAAATAACTAAAGTACCAACACTCAAAATCTTACATTTCCCATATTACTACCAAAATAACTTCCATATTACCACCTAATTAGGTAATTCTAAAATTGTATTAAACGAGATTCGCTAAAACAAAAGTGATACAACAAACTGACTGTTTAAATTAACCAGCCCCGGTCACAAACCACACCAGACGGCAAAACGTCCAAAACATGATATGATGGGTAAATATAGAATAAAGGGTTAGGATAAATGGGTTCCGTACGTAGATTTATGAGCGCGGCTGACAAGTAGAAAATAACAAGGTATCCATTTTAATTTAGGGACGTAAAGTGAATATGGATACCAGTGGAAGTTCTTGATGATTTGGGGGTGTATTTTAGTGAAGCCAGTCGTGGCGCAGGGGCACAAAGTGTGACTCTAAAATCGACTAGTTGTGGGTTCGATCCCCACTCGAGGAAATGAAATATTTATTTACATAAATATTTTCATTTCTTTGCTTGCTCTGGTGTTAAGGCAAAGGGCGGCGTTGAGTTCCGCCACTCAGCACGCAATGCCTCCAAAACTCGGCGAAAAAGGGGTTACGGAGTGTCTTAACACTAGGTTCCCTCTGCCTACCCTGCTGTGTGCGGGATACAACTGATAAAAAAAAAGTTATTTTAGTGTAGTGGGTTATCTTGAAAATTGTATATAAATTTTCAGCTTTCCGCATATATAGAAGGGTGTTGGCAGTCTGAATCTAGTGTCAAAAAAAAGCGCGCTGTTTTGCTAGAATGAGAAAATAAAATCAATTCATTACTTCAAGTGGAAATCGAATCCACAGCCATTGCGCTTGCAGTCAGATACAGCTCTTTTGCCACATGGTTCAGTTATATATTTTTAAATCCAGTACGTCATTCTTATATTATACATTTAGACATATTTTTATAGCACGAAATATAGACATATTTAAAATGCAATTGTTGGTTTTATGTATTCCTATGCTTTATAATTTCCTTTTTTTTCTATTTCTTTTTAAATTAAGAAAACAATGCATTAGTTCTTTATTTATCATCATCATATATGAAAATACGTTATTTACTTATCACCGATATAATAAAATAATATAAAACCAAACATCAAATAAAAATTACTTAAGAAAACCTTAGAAAAATCCAATTAAAAAATCCCACAACGAATCACAACGCAAGTACAAGATTCAATTTGTGAATATTTTATGCGTGGCAATAATCAATCTATCAACTAGTAAATTGGCTATTAATATTCCAATGAAATAAACATACGCCGTCCAGCGTTTATCAACGCTTCGAGTGATATGATACGCGGTTGATTGATAAAGTGCCCTCGTCTTGAATCAAACCCGTTATAGCTGATTCTAAATGAAAAGCAGGTAATTTAATATATGCTTGTTTTCATATATTAAGATAAATTACTTTACATAATAGATATAAATTAATTATTAATTATTTTTATCTCCCCGCTTTGGTAAAACAAGCACGGCGTTAAGATCAGTGGAGTGAATACTTATAAATTTGCTACTTTTTAAAGTAGCTCGAGTGATCGAACCCACAACAATCGCGTCAACAGTCACACAATGAGCCTCTACGTCACTACGGTTCCGGAAAGACGAGAAAATAAAAACTTCTATAATAATGCAAAAATTGAAAAATGCAGCAGGAAGAGCATTGAAGCACGCACACAGCAGGGTAGGAAGAGGTAAACCTAGTGTTAAGACACTCCGTCCCCTACTTTCCGCCGAATTCTGGAGGCATTGTGTGGCGGAACTCAACGTCTCGCTTTGCCGCGACACCAGATCGCAGAAATGGAAATATAAATTTAAATAAATATTTCATTTCCTCGAGTGGGGATCGAACCCACAACCCGTCGCGTTTACTATTAGTGTCTAGTCATACTTTGTGCTTCTGCGCCACGACTGGCCTTAATATCATGTCATCTTTGTATAACGGCTTATAATGTCACAGTGTTTACAAAGATCTGGATCAAGTGGCACCAATTAGATAATTGCTCTTCTCAATAGAATTATGCAAATTGACACCGAATAATAGGTCACAAGGGCTATTTGTTTGTTTACGATTTTTTTTCAGCTTTATGCTATATCCCATAATAGGAGGGTAAGCTGAGGAAGCCTGGGAAACCCAGTGTTGATACTCTGTTCCCCATTTTCTGCCGAATTGTTGAGGCGTTGTGTGTTTAGTGGTGGGCTTCAGCGCCTGAGTTTATTAGTATACTTTAATAATATAAGAGATTAAAAAAAAACACATAAAAAATATGTGTAATCAATGACAAAAAAATCTGTTGAAACAGAAAAATAATTCGCTGTCTCAATGACAGTTCAATATATTATTTAAAATTAAATTAATTAATTTTTTTTACAGATACTCAAAGACGAAACACCTAGACGCTGTTTTGCATTGCATATTGAGTGGCGGAATTTAACGCACTTTATCTGCCAGAGCAGGGAGATGAAAATAATTCACTCCCCCGAAAGAACTCACAACCATCGCAT
>DWQW01004922.1:0-18745 GCA_018249695.1 Heliconius erato demophoon | reverse complement strand
CTAAAAGCTACTTTGATTTATTTGTAATTTTTATGTATAAAAGTTGCTTAAATTTATTGTGTACTTTTTACGTGATACGTGTTCACATAAACAGACAAACAGATAAACAGACAAACAGACAAACAGACAAAAATTCCAAAAATGTTGGAAATGGATTCTGTTAATTATCCTTTAACACCCTGGCAATTTTTTTTTTTATTTTCAATGTACAGAAACGACTTTTCTACAGATTTATTATAAGTATAGATATTATTTTCAGTTTTCGATACGATGAGTGAGAAAATATACTCCTAAATAATCAAAATAAGACGAAAAAGTATAATAAGTAGACATAAGTAAGGGAAATAAAATTCTTAATATAAAAAAAATACCTGAGTAATTGCAATGAACAAATAAACTAAGTAGAAGCAAGTAAAGGAGATTGTTAATATTAAAAATAATAACCACACAAACCAATGGTCACTGTGGTTCAACCTTCAGACATAAACGTATACTATCGCGAATTTTCAGAAGGACAATACATATATCAGCTTCACACTGTATCCCGACCACAGCAGGGTAGATTGAGAGCATTGCGTTACGCCAAAACTCAACACCGCGCTTCGCCTCGTTACCAGAGCGAAGATATAAAAATATTAAACATTTCATTTCCTTTTTTTTTATGGAAAAGTACAAGGCAAACGAGCGCTCGGATCAATCTGATGGTAAGTGATTACCGCCGCCCACGACCCCGTGCAACACCAGAAGAACTACAGGTGCGTTGTCGGCTGTCGTGTTAAAGTGGGTTGGGTGCCGGAGCCCGACATTATCTGATGCGAAACGCAGTGGCATAAAGCCACTGCTTCACGCCGGTTTTAAATGCCGGGGGTGGTAATGATTCGGTCGAGCCTGCCCATGCGTGTTGCTGGCGACGTGACTTTACCACATGTACTTTAGTCGCCTCTTACGACACCACCAGTACCAGGATGATACTATTCTAGGTCGGGATCACACGGCAAAAAAATGTCCTCAAGAACGCTTGTGGTCCTGCGCCACAACTGGTTCAAGAATATATTACGTTAAAACCTATTTGAAACACAAAGATTTAATATAAAAAATAAATAAACAGTAGAATACCGCACCGCAGTTAAGTACTTAAAACGACTCAATGTTAAATTATTTCTTATTCTTAATTATTAAACATAAATACATATATGTATATACTATTATATTATAATATGAATTTAAATATTTTATAACACCTTATTATAACCGACACCTAGAAACAACCATTTGCAAAACGTTTTACGTGACATGAATACTAAAAATAAATTCTTATTCTTAAATCGTTCACTAAATGTACTAAGACTAAATTTATTAACCCACTTTTTTATCATATACTTTAATATATAATAAATGTTAATATAACATAACAAATATCTACCATCTACATTCCTAAGGCCTTTACCTGCTTTGGACGTGGTGGGTGAAGGCCTATCATCCACTTTATCCGTTTGATTCCCATCTTTAGTATTATTAATATGACGTTTAGATTTATTTTTCGCTTTGCCTCTGTCCCTCTTAGAGGAAACCTCAGTTTCCTGGTCTTTTCCCGATCTAATAAATTCGGCTAAGGAATGGTAGTCGCGTGTAGCTATAATGGCGCTAAGTCTTGCGTCTCGCAAATTGTCTGTAAATTGTTTATTTCTTCATTTATTTTATTTGAAGAATATTTTAAACTACTTTAGCAATATTGCTGTAATCTGTACCAGTTTTTTTTTTTACTTCTGATACAGGTTTTTTTTTTCAAAGCGCACTACACACATTGAGAGGTTTACGGCAGGATAGAGTAGTTCATATTTATTGTTGTTGGGACAGGTTGAATGTTCATGCAAAAAGATAGTACAGAGGTAAAGCTGAAGAACGTCAACTAAAAACATCGATCTCTAAACGAAAATAAAATATTAATTACTAATTGAAGACTTGTATTCTGTTTTTTTTTTTAGTTCAACGTTATATCAATATTATTGTATTTTAATACCTAACATATAATTAAATTTTTATATGTAATAAAGTGGTTCCAAACAATTTTGGTTCACTTAAAAGAAAATAATGTGTAATGTATAATATACTCCTTATATTGGTTCCAAATTATAGATTGTCTGAAAAGTCAAATTCAAAATCTTTATTCAAAATTCTTATTTTAGTTCATTCAAAGCTTCATTGATTGAACGTCAAATAATTTACCATCGGTTCAATAAAGTAAACGCCTCAGAGTTGAGAAAAATCGGCAGAAGAAATGCAGCGGGATTTTTTTTAAATTCATACTTATATATCGTAATGCTTGTTTACAATTATACTTGGCATTTCATTTACTAAATAAATATAAATAGAAGACAAATTGGCAGTCTACCAATTTAATATGCATTTAATTTTATTTGAATTTTCGAAAAAATATTTTGTCTTTGATGATACTTTGGTTATTTTAAAATTTTCGCTTATTTTTAATGATTTCCAATGAATAAATTATTCAATTTAAACCAATAATAAAAAAAAACCGACGAGCACGAGGCGAAAGAGGTACGTAGAGACCATAGCGTTTAGCTCTCCGTCCCCTCTGACTGCCCCGCTATAGATAAAGCATGAAGTTAAGCTATCAATAACAAATGATAATGAATAAATAAATATTGATTATAATATGACCGACAGTTATTTTTCACATTTCTATTGAAAAATCTAATAAAGAAAAACTTATTTTTTTAATTCAACAATTATGAAAAAAAATGTCGAAAACCAAGCTAAAAAGCAACAAACAAACAGACAGACAAACAATAAAATCTATAAACACATTACCCTTAGTGCTTACATCTTTGTCAGCCCTGGCTCGCTCCGCCAGCAGGGAGACAAAATCCTCAGCTGTGACAGTGTCTCGTTTGTTCATGTGTTTGTTGTGCATTGTGAGGCAGAGCACGCGGTGGGTGGCGTTTAACGCCGCCTGGAATGGCGTTTTTATATAAATTAATAGTAAGGTAAGAACCTAATTTCAAGGTGTCTGGGGATTTTATCACTGGTCCCCTACACCGCAATAGTATCATTCAATTAATCACATTCCTTGATGTTTTTTAATAAATTGTCTACATTGAAGATTTAATTTTTTTAACTGCACTTAATTCACTTCTTCTTCTTTTTTACATTCAACTTTAAATTCATTACTCATATTCAAAGATTTTAGAGATAAGTTCTTACTACTATAATATATTATATTTTCTGTCTTCTTCTCCCTTTTACTAAATCTTTTATTATATGTTTCTTAAAGAAAAACAAGCTTACCACAACAATGGCATGCCCCGGATTATTAGTACACGTAGCGACATCCTGCAGGGCTGCCAATACACCGGGTAAAATGCAAGACATCATATTAACTACGGCCATCTCTAATGCGGGGTCAGCTATATGACTATGTTTGTCTGTCAGTTGTGGATGTGATGCTGTGTGTGCACACAGACAATTGATGGCTGCCAACCTGAAATAAATTGAGTTATAGTTAAAGAATTGTATTTTTTTTTTAATTTTTACACTGCATTCCGTTTATAGCGGTAGGCAATCTAATGTCAAAATACATTTACTCCCCATTTGTTTTCTTGCCAGAGTGAGGAAATGTAAAAATAATTCCTCTAAGTATGACGTAACCCACAACTGCCATATTTACAACCAGATTTTGTACCCCACTATCGCTTTAAGAAATATATATATATATATATATATATATATATATATATATGTATATAAGTATTGGATGTTAAAATTTGTTGCACTCAGAGTTTACTTTCATATTTAAAGTTTTCTTTTTTACTTAAAATTTTGTTAATTTAAATAGAATACTAATTGTAACAAGAAAACCAATCTACTATAAAATAGTGTACCTTGTTGGTAGGCCTTATAAATAAATAAATAATCACCTTAAGCCTCTAAGTTTTTCCAATTTGGCCAAATGCACTGACACAAACACAGCCTGAGCCAGCAATGGGACCTGGTTTTCAACCATTTTGATTCTTGTAGGTTGATCAATACTCAGCATTAATACTGTAAGACACTGCATTACACTTAGTTTTAACTCTTCTGGTACATCAGCAACTATAAATTAATTTTATATTTATAGTTATATTAATTTAACTAAACACATAATCTAAAAATTTATTTTATATTATCTAAAAATCTATTGTACATTAACATAGTAGTTATAACAAGTGTACAGGTATAAAAATATAATATTGGTTAGTTAGCTGGAACAATTGGATCTCTATACATTTTCTAGAAATTTTCTTTTAATTAGTGTCATAGCATTTAAAAAATAAATAAATTTAATATTTTTTTATATCAGGAATTATATAATAATACTAATATAATTTATTATTTGTTCAAAAAATATATAAAATGATAAATAAAAATAAGTATAATGAAATATTAATGAAAAGCTTACTCATTCCTGGTTTAGGCTTTTCAAATACTAAACTTAACAAGCCCATTTCTATTTTCATACACATTTCAAAACTAGACACTTTAACCCTTTGAAGTACTTCCTTCATTCCATCTATCAAGAGCCTCTGGAGTTCATATTTTGTCCTAAAATAACATTATGTTTAGTCAATTCCATGGCATATGAAGTTGTTGAAATTTACGACTTTGTTATGAAAACATATTCTTTGCATGCATGTTATTAATAGCAAAAACAATAAAATCAATAACATTATTTCTTAAACAAGACAATAAAAAGACTAATTCCAATAAATTAAACAGAATAAATATTAAACTACTCCTGAACTTTTGACCGGTAAGAGAATCATTAGATGCTATTGATATGTACATAGCTATTAGTATAGGTAGATAAATCAATATTGCAATACATACTCTATTTCTTTTGACTGTAAATGCGTTATAAATGGAAAAAGCATATACTGTTGCAGTTCTTGAAGTATTTCCTTTTTTAATTCACAGACAAGTCCTACAAAAGCTGTTATATGTTCGGGAGACGGGTTCACCATTACCATGTCGCACACGGGTTTTATTCGAGTAAAAGCTTCTTTCAAATGTGCATTCATCTTGATTTAATATTTATAAAACTATTTTACAAAAGAAATGGTAGAAAAACTACCACTTTAACTCATTGTTTGGGCGTGTAGAGGTAAATATAAAAGTACCGTCCGGAGCACCTCATGACAATTTGTCATGCTGTCATTGTCAATTTATAAGTCAAAACTTAAAATCAATAAAAATATATTTGTTCAATACTTTATTATTTACTTTAAAACCTAATACAAAAATATGGTATAAATTAACAGGTATCGTACTAAAACGAACTCATAAACTGTAGCAATTTTTGTATTCTTTTAAGTATTTTAAAATTTGTGAATAAAATTTAATATTATTGGAAAATGTGAGGATTATGATTAGCGTAAATATTTGAATTTTTAATGAAAATGTAAAAAAAAAATTTGTTCGTAATTAAAAATTAAATAAATAAGGTACACCTTATGAGCATTATTTTAAAAAATACCAGTTTATAATTTGAATGTAGTATGTACTGTAGCGTAGGTGAATTTTAATTTAGGGTTAAATGTTTTTAAAAATAGAACTTTGTTAAAATAACAAATTACTATATCTGTTGTATAATATTTCAATAATATGTCAAAGTCAGCTGCTTGCTGCAGATCTGTCTTGAAATGTCACAGTTGAATGTTAAAAAGTTAAAAGTGCGAATGTATTATATTTTTAAATAATTGTGTTGTATGCAAGCAATATTAACTTACTAAAATCTATAATTATCGAGATGTTTTCACTAGGAAGACAAAGAGTCTTACATAAGTGCCTCAAAATTTTGAGGTTAACTGTTTTAGATTTTAGCAATTTGCCAGATATTAAGAAATTAAACCTCGTAAGAACTGTTGAAAAGACTATAGAAAATAATACAAGCATTTTTATTGAGAGTCCAATTCATGTAAAGGTTCAACCTATAGATGTAAACGATATAAACGCACACAACAAGCTAACTATGACTTTATACAGTCAAGGGAAGGACAACAACGATTTTCACGTAAAACAAACTTCAAAACGTTTAGAACTGCTAAATAAAGCTACTGCTCCTGATCAAAATGATGTATGCTTAATAAGAGTTCCATATAAAGTGACAGTTCAAGTTAAAACTACAGATAATGCATCAGTACATTTAGGTAAATTGGAAGCAAATGAATTTGTTGTACGAACTCAGAAAGGGGCAGTAAATATTGGTGATTTAAAAGCAGATAGCATTAAAGTTGAAACCGCATCAGGTGATTTACAAACTGAAGGTAGATTACAGGCAAGCAATATTGAATTCAAAACAGGTTTGAGTGGAAATATAAGATGTAACAACATAATGGCGAATTCATTTAATGTGGTATCACACGCTGGTCACATATCTGTAAAGTCATGCTATAGTGATAAATCTCACTTTACTACTTTGATGGGCAACATAAAGCTCGACAACTTACACAGATCTGTTAAAATAGATGTAATACAAAAAGGAAACTTGCATATTACTGGGTTTACAGGCAATTTGGAGGCTTCTTTGAAAAGTGGTGATGTTTATATGCATGTTGCACAATTGACAGACAAAAGTAGTATATTTATACATGAAAAGGGCAAAGTAGAGCTATTTGTACATGATATATTAAAAAATTTGCCTGCTACTAATTTAATAGCTGAAAAAATTCATGTTGATGAAAAAATATTTAAAAAAGGCAGATTTATGGATGATTCACTTCCAAAGAGATTTAGGTTTGAAAAAGAACCACAAAATGAATTACATATTGTGTGTAAAAATGGATCTATAGACTTGAAAGAGACAGATATGCCATTTCATATATAATTATGCTGTTATGTAGACTAGATATTACATATACATTGCTCATATGTCTTTGCTCTTTATAAGAATTTAAAGAGACAGTATTTACTTTGTTTATGACATTAAATATAGGTAGCTATTATTACTTTTATGGAACTCAAATGTAACATATTGTATACACACAGAAACTAAATGTTACTTATTTATATTTGTTTGAACTTTTAAGCAGATAGTAGAATAATAATTGATTTTGTATATATAAATATGGATTGATTGGACTTAACCAACAAGACATTTTACTTATAAAATATGCATTTCAGTTTTAATGTCAAAAATGTTTCATCTTCATTACTGAGCATGTTTTAAATTCCCCATATACATAATGTTATAAAATTTTATTGCATAAAAATTTCCAATATTAATACATTATTGAAAATATAGTAATTGTCCTTCTGTGTCATTAAAAAAATGTACAAAATTTATTAAGAAATTTGATAACATTTTTAAAGTAGGTTTCACTATTCTTAAAAAACATATGTTTTTACGCAAATTATCCAAAGGACAAAACACATTTTAAAAAAACTAAGTATACATATATTGTCTGATGCTTTTTGCAATTTCGAAAAATGATTGGTTTTCTCTACTATATAAAATAAAGGTCAATCTTGTTTTTTTTTCACTTTCGATTGATATAAAAATGTACATAGCAAAAAAAAAAACAAAAAACTTATTTAGCAGGTTTAGACTATAAGCCAATGATATGACTTAGTGATAAATTAATGATAACCAAATTATTTGTTGTTCATTAAAGTTTATGGTAATGATCATTATTATATATAGTCATGTATTTTAAAATATGTACCAATTAGAAACTTTCCTAGGCCAAATTGTAATGTTATTCTTAAGGTAAAATAATTATGCTTACAATTAATCAATTGCATTTTAATAATTTATTTGCATTAAATGTTAACATCACAAACACAAACATGTATAAAATGCGCTTAATCTTTCTGCACATATATTCTTAACTGTAACTGTGGAAAAACTTCTTTGTGTATTTCAGATTCTAGTTTAGTAAACTTTGTGATATTTAGTTCCTACCTAGTTTGCATTATTCTATTTTCACAGTGGGAACCTAGCTCTCTATTCTCTGCATTCCATCAGAATTTGCGAGATTGCATATTCTGTGACGATGGTGATGTGAAATTTAACATCACCCTATATCTACAAAAGCAGGACAATGGTAATGGAGTGAATTGACCCCACAATTCTCATATTTGCACATACACTATCTTTTAATCCCAATGCAACACAATGGCCTACATCCTTTGAAAAACTTATTTTTGTATATATGTTTTATTGTAATTTTTGCATGTTCAAATATTATGTTCACTTTCTTGTTTAAATATTGGTGATTTAAAAATGTTGTGATTTTTTCATTTAATATTTTCTTAATAAGTTATTCTAGTTAAGATTTCATTTACAATTGTGCAATTATTATTATTAAATATAACAAATGTGAAACCCTAGCATTTTATATAAATAAAAGATAATGTAATATAGCATTATTAAGACATTTAATTTTTACGAAACTAAACATTAAGGTTTATAACTTTATTGATGTTGTGTGGTTGTTTCTATTAAGTAATGTGAAACCAAATTATATTGATGTTGATGTTATCAATAAACTTATTCTACATTACAAGTATCAAATGTCTTTTTCTCATATCTTTTTTGAGGCGTGCGATTGTAAACTGGACGGGTCGTGGGTTTGATTCCCACTCGGAAGGATAAAATATTAAATATTTTCATTTCTTCGCTTTGGTAACGAGGCAAAGTGCGGCATTGAGTTCCACTAGTCAACATGCAATGCCTCCAGAATTCGGCTGAAAATGGAAAAAGGAAAGCCTGCTAAGTGGGGGATAATGTGCGAGGCTAAAAGAAAATCATCAAATCAAATTAAATCAATTTCTCGCTGTAACTCGCACACAGCAGGGTAGGCAGAGGGAACCGAATGTTAAGACAGTTTCAAATGTTAAGAGAGTTCCCCACTTTCCGCTGAATTCTGGAGGCATTGCGTGTTGAGTTGCGGAATTCCACGCCGCACTGTGCCTGGTGTTGAACCAAAGCGAAGAAATAAAAATATCAATTTAAGTCATTTAATTTCCTCGAGTGAAGATCGTACCCACAAGCAGTCGCGATTACAATCACACTTTGTGCCCCTGCGAGACGACAGGCCTCCCCACGACTGGCCTAGATGTTTAGAAACACGACGACAGTAGAAATATATATTTACATTTATTAACAATTTATTACTACAAAATTTACAATGCACATATGCATATATTCATTTCTTTTATTACACAACAAAAATAATAAAAGAAGAAATTTACATACTTTCAATAAAATGCTTAAAAAGATGTGGACTGATAGACTAATGTCTAGTATCCATTATGTAAATAAAATATCTTTTTTTTAAGCATTAATCTAAATTAAATTAAATTAAATCAGCATCACGCTGTATCCCGCACACAACAGGGTAGGCAGAGGGAACCTTGTCAGACTTTGTGCCCCTGCGCCACGACTGGACTCGACACAATATTAATCTATTTTTTTATATTTGCTATAATAAATATTTTCTATAATAAAATAGTTGATGTTTATACTTTTTTGAATAATGTAATTGTTCCCAAATAATGTATTCCTTATAAGTTATGTATATTTTTAACTAGGCAACAGTTAATTGGGTGCAAAGATGGTTTGAATGCACGCCGCCGATAGAGATAAGAGGGCTGTTTATATGCGGAGGAGAGCTGCGCGCGCGACAGTTTGTCACTTGACGCTAGCGATGCCGGCTTGCGCGTCCGAGTACCGCCTGCTGCGATCAGCAGAAGTTGCCTTTTCCCCGGGAGTCAAAAGATGCAGTCATCAGGCCCCGACGCTGCCAACACTACGGCGAACATTTTCGTCAACCTTCTCTCTGATACCTGAAGAACGGGAAGTACCTGAGGAGCCACCGTCTCTACCGAAGATTGTGGAAGTGTTCTTGTGGTTCCCAAAACTGCTACTTCAACCGGCGTTTATATTCTTTAAAATTTTATTACATCCAGCCTGGAGACAAATTTTAGTTGTTTTACCAACACTGTGGATTGCTGCATCGTTGTTTATATTTTGGAAGTGTGTTCAGTGTCCCATAATTATTCTAAATACGATTATTAACGCTTTATCAAGTAGTGGCAATATTAAACGTACCGTCTTAATCAGTGGAGGAAGTTCTATTCAAGCTTTACATTTGGCGAGAAACTTTCACTCAATCGGTGCAAAAGTTATAGCCTTTGAAATAGAAGGGCAGTTTGCCCTTTTGAAGTATTCTGCAGCTGTTACCAAGTTTTATACCGTGCCACGTCCAAATCCAGCCGACCCGCTAGCTTACGCTCGTGCCTTGAAAGAAATTGTGGAGAAAGAATCAGTGGTGTTCTACATACCTGTTAGTTCCTCAACACCTGCGTATTACGACGCCATAGCTAAACCACATTTGGAAGTGTTGGGATGTCAATGTTTTGTGCCGTGCGCTCGTGACGTTATCTCCTTGGATGATCCTATGGAATTGATTCGCACCTGTCGTATTGCCGGTCTACCGACACCCATGCATTGGTTTGTTACCAGTGAAGAGGATGTCCGAGCTTGGTATGATAGTGGTGCGTCAAAGGAAGGCCGTTATTTCATTGCGAGCGCTGGCCCTCGAGGTGCTCGAGACCGCATGAGATTCGTTATGCCTGATAATAGAGAAAAATTCAGGTTCCCCAGAGAAATAAGTTCTGAGAAACCGTGGGTTATTGTAAAAGAACCGAAGGGTGAAAGGATAATTACTTGTACAACTTTGAAAGAATCTCGCGCAGTTAATAACGTTAACTGTCGTGTAGACACTACTAAGAAGGGTCTTGTACCACAAATAGATGTGGAATCCGATGCGTGGGTGCAAATGTTTGTGACGGCCCTCAAGCCAAGTAAACCCATGACGGGACATGTTTCGTTCAGACTAGTACGCGAAGAACATATCAAAAATGGAAATAAGACTAGAATGGTAGCGATTGGAGCACGTGTTGGAGTATCTTTACCTTATTTATGTCAAGGATCAAAGAGGTGTATCCACTCGGTCGGCATGAGAAGGCTATTGAACTCAGTGCTCGATACACGTGGAGCGCTGTTCGCTTACTGGGACCCGCTTCCGTACTGTGCGTACTACCAGGCACGGATTCCCGACGATCGCCACCCGCCACCACCGGAGCCCTGCAAGACTCCACCGAATGTACCTCTTTGAGGGCTTTAGAGGCGGCAGACACGCCTCATAGTCTAAGGTTATTTATTAAACTCCTGTACCTGATGAGGGTTTGGGTGGAAGCCTCATACTGTCTTCGGAGTCCCGCTCTCTTTTGTCCTCCCGCTGGGACACGATATTGTGTAGGTCCCGCGGCTGGAGGACAATAATGTTTTGTAACTACTAAGTAGATATATGAGTACAATGATTTTTAATAATCGTTATAGACTTATTATTAGTTTTCTATTAATATTAACGTCTATTTATGTTTTATTCTTATGAATGTATTATTTTAATTTATTTCTCTCATATACTTTGTATTATGTGGTAAAGAGAATATAAAAGAAATAACTTTGTTATGGCAAACACATGGATGAAATGCATTGTCAAGAACTTTCACTATTATTCCCATTTTATGTAGTGGCGTATGTTTATAATTTATTATCAATTAAGTTGTAGAGGGTGTCAAGTTCATAAGATATGTGCCTAGTTCCGTAAGACTTAATGCCGTATTGAAATGTTGGTGTACAGAGAATTACTATTGGTTGAAGAAAATATACTATTATTATGATATTATACTGTTATTTTATTGGTTTAAAAATTTCACATATCTTTCTTTTTTGAAATTATATCTAATACAGACTGTTTCCTTTTTTATATTAAAATTGTTTATTTTATTTTCTACCACGTAAGCAATTTGTATCACGTACTTTCATGTGTAATCAATTGAGGACAAAAAATAAACGCCGGCCGCTAAAGTAGGCTATAATAATTAATTAATCAGATAACTATTCAATATACCTAACAATCTACAACAATATATTTTGCATTTAAAATATACACAAAATATACAACAAAATGTATAAACGACTAAAAAAATACAATCGAATTGATAAACTCCTTCTTTCCGAAGTCATAAAAATATAAAAAAAATAATGTGCATAGTAGTAATTATTTTACCACTCCCAAATTTTAATTAATAATAAGCTGATATTGCTACAATATATGTAGATATCTTATTGTGGACGTCTATTCTATAACATGAGGCCGTTGTGGCGCAGGGGCACAAGACTGTGACTGTAACGTGACGGTTTTGGATTCGATCATCACTTGGGTGATTGAATTATCATTTATTAATATTTTCATTTCTTCGCTCTGCCACCAAGAGAAAAGCCCGGCGTTGAGTTCCGCCACTCAACACGCGATGCCTTGAAAAATTATTAAAATATAATTATATAATATACGAATAAAAACACTATGTTCCCTCTGCTTACCCTGCTATGTGCGGGATACAGCGTGAAGCCATTGAACAAGGAAGTTATTATTGCCCTTCAAGGTCTTCTATTACTTATTATTTCTACAACGAAAAACTCTAAATATAGAAGTATTATTTTTCAAACCGCAAGCCAGCCCGATATTCATATTGGTGCATCCAGCGAGATAAGGCCTGTACCATGTTATAATTCCACTGCACTCACCAGATACGTTATCGTCGTCCGGGTCACCAGACGACGGGCCAAAGAGCGCACCTTTCTCGATCCGGCGGACAAACATACTGACGAAGCGAAAATAAATGTAAAAGCCTTCTCGTAAATTCTATATACATATATTTTTTTAATTTCGAAATATGCTAGTGTGATTAGTTAGTAATTTTGTTTTTTTTTTGGTCGATTTTTTAAATTTTTGATGTTTAAAGCTCAAATGTTATTTGGTCATCATAAAAAGTTAAAACCAAAAAAACACCGTTATCAGCACCAATATAAATAATTTAAAAATATAACAACTAAAATAGGAATACCTGTATGTGTTTTAAATAACAATAAAGGATTTATTTTGATTTATATCTTTTTTATTAATTTCCGTCTGAAATATACTTAAATTAAGATAACTTCCTACCTCTGAGACTCTTGTCGGGGAAGAAATCGACAAATATCACCTATTGTATGTATAGGTAGTTAAGACCAAAGCAGAAGAAGCAGTTAAGCAGAGGCACAAGCGTGTGACTGTAAACGCGACAGATAGTGTGTAAGAAATTAAATTTTTAATATTTTTATTTTATTCGCTCTGGGCAACGAAGCAAAAGCGCGGCTTTGAGTTTCCGCCCTCAATATGCAAAGCCTCTAGAATTTGACGGAAAGTGGACGGAAGTGTCTTAATGGGAACGTAGTGTCTTAATACCAAACTTGCTATGTGCGGGACACACCGTGAAGGTAAAAAAAAAATGCTGGTACAGCCAGATATTTCTTAAATACCATGAAAATTATATTTCTAGAGGCATTTTCTTTTTGTTATCTATTCCAAATTAAAAAATATTTTAAAGCACAACGTACAATTAGATAAATAAAAAAAAGATAGCAAAATAACAAAAACGGCTTGTAGGTATTATCGTGATCGGCGGTCATAAGCGGCGTGCGTGGTGCCGTGGGTGGGACGCTATACGATAGCGAATACAAACGCATTATATATTCGAGTACGTTTGTATGTATGTATGGATGTATGTATGTATGTATGTATGAATGTATGTATGTATGTATGTATGTATGTATGTATGTATGTATGTATGTATGTATGAATGTATGTATGAATGTATGTAACCACGTATGCATTTGTTTGTGATTAAGGTTAAGAATTGTGGCGGATTTAGTTTATCAATTTAAGTGAAGGATTTTAGTCTGTCTATATGTAGGTATATTAAGTCTGTCTGTATATGGTAGTACGATTGGTAAAATTATATGATGATTGTATCCGTATTTTATATAATAAGTTCTGTTAAGTAAGGCCGTACTTATCTCTATCATTAAAGGGTTGTTCCATATCGATGGTATAAGTTTTATTAATGTCACTTTTATTTTCCTTTTTTTGTGGTTCTGTATCCCTCATATAGCTGTGTAGGCAGAGGGAATCTAGGGTAAAGACATTCTGTTCTCCACCTTCTACCGATTATTAAGGCATTGTGATTTGAGTGGCGGAACTCGACGCCTCAACGTGTCGAGATTCGTTAGTCGTTTCTTCCCGTTGAAGAAATCTGAATTATTACTTAAGGTGAGCGTAAAACGTAGTAAATTATTTTGAACCAAATGTTGCTGCACTTTGACTCACATAATCTTAGGCATGATAAATATTATGGCTTTACTAAAGGTTGATCGGTTACTGGTGCTGGCAAAACACTTATACTATAGAAAGAATTAGACTATATGTGAGGTGAGGGAATCGCAGGATGATTGTTCTGGCCTCTGGGACCTGTTTGAGATATTTGATTGTGCAGCGTTCAGCACTGAACATAATTCATGAAACTACACCATTACGGCATAAGATGACGTGCTCTCATTTTTTCTGATCTCTTATATAGGTTAGTGTAAAGGTTATTACCAAATTAATTATTTTATAAATGATTACACGCCTTGGGAATGCTCGCTCCAGTCTGTTTCAAAGTATCATTTTCATTTTGATTTAATTTTTATAAATATTATAGTAGAATAAATCGATAAGGTGAGCTTTAACCGGAACAAAAATGTAGGATTATCGTGCTCACGTGTAAATATTATCTATCATCGGTACTTTCAAGATATCTTTAGATCTTTAGGGCTCTCGTTTTTTATATTATAATAAATTTGTTTATATATTATTTTTGAGGCCGGTCGTGGCGCAGCGGCACTAGGTGTGACTGCAAAACCGACTGGTTGTGGGTTCGATCCCCACTCGAGGAGATGAAATATTTACTTAAATTGATATTTCCATTTCTTCGTTCTGGTGTCGAGGTTAAGCGCGGCGTTGAGTTCTGCCACTCAACACGCAATGCCTCCAGAATTCGACAGAAAGTGGGGAACGGAGTGTCTTAACACTAGGTTCCCTCTGCCTACCCTGCTGTGTGCGGGATACAGCGTGAAGCTAATTTATTTTTTTTTTTTTTTATTATTTACATATCATACATAAATATTCTGCGTTGTAAGTTACTGCTTGTTTCTTTCCTACTTAAAGAACTACTTTCGAGCATTGTAGTACAGCTGTGTTAGTATCAAAAGTTCTTAAGGCAGTTTACGATAAAAACAGCTTCACAAAAAAAAAAACAGCTTCACGCTGTGTCCCGCATAGAGCATTGTAGGCAGAGGGAACCTAGTGCTAAGACAATCTGTTCCCCATTTTTCCACCGAATTTTGGAAGCATTGTGTGTTGAGCGGCGGAACTTTAACGCCGTGCTTTGCCTTGTTAACCAGAGTGAAGTAATGATATTTTTATTTAATAAATAATAATTCCTTTCCCGGGAAGGAAAGTGATCCCATAACCGTCACGTTTACAATCACACCCATGCGCCACCACTGGCTTTAAATTTAATTACAACACTGTTATATATAAGGAAATTATAAATAAAATATTCCCAAAATGATGTTATCAGCGGCTGGCAATCAGGCGTCTGGTGCGTGTCTGCCAAAGTCTGTACTACATTAAATTGACCTTACTAGAGATGTGATGCAATATTTCCTTTATAGATTTGTTATTTATTTAAATACTATAAATAAGTCTGGCGTAGTTTTTGTTTTAGTTATTAAATATGGGAAATTTTCTTAGTGAGGCCAGTCGTGGTTCAGCGCATACTGTAAACATGACAGATTGTGGGTTCGATTCCCTCTCGAGCAAAATTAATATTTAATATTTTCATTTCTTCGCTCAAGTGTCGAGGCAAAGTGCGGCGTTGATTTCCGCCACGCAATGCCCATATAATTCGGCGGAAAGTGGGAAGTGAAGTAAGTGTCTTAACACTAGGGTTCTTCTGTCTACTCTGGTACGTGCGGTATACAGCGTGAAGCTAAAAAAAATATTCTGAAGTGATTATTAAATTGAATCATAGACAACCTCTGTTGGTAAAGAAGATACAACCTACATATTATGTTATGACGAAAAATATAACACAAATATAAATTAGAATTTTGAACGATAACAGATTGTAACTATCTAATTTTAATTAAAAACGCATTAACTGCGCATCAACTGTAATTTTGAGATTGATTTTTATTTGTATTTAATTATAAAATAATTTAAATTTAACATGTATTTTAAGTCTTAACAATATTTTAAATGAACGATATGGCTGTCCACATCGCAACTATAGTGGTAAAAATGATTAAAATTGCGGAACTGGAAAAAATTAAAAAAAACTAATTTCAAGGATCTTGCTTACCATGCAGTGTGCGGGATACAGGTGAAGCTTAAAAAAAAGAAGTTAAAGACATTTTTTGCCTAAAATGTCGCGTAATTTGGAAATGAAGACAATTCTTTCTCCGCATGGGGATCGAACTCACAACCGTCGTGATTACAGTCAGACCGTATAAATTTCCTAGCAATAACGATTTCTACTCGAATGGTAACCATACGCTGTACAGCTGTATAGCTATAGATATAGTATGACGAGTAGAAATTTTATCATAATATATGTTTTTATTATGTTTTTGCTGGTATATTACAAGCGAAAAATCGATCCAAAGTACAAGGTCTTCAACAAAATCTTTAGCTTTTTATCTTACTATTTGAAGCGATATAATTATGTAGTAATAATATTGTTTATTTAACGTTATGTTTTGTGAGAGCCGAAGATTGAGCCCATTGAAGTATCACTGGACTATGTCCAGCAGTGGAGGAGGATTGGCTGTGACTGGTGGATGGTGATGGAGGCTAGACTTTATATATTGTCAATGTTGGTTTTTGTAATAAATTATAATTAGAACAAAAAAATTTAAAAAAAACAGCTTCACGCTGTAACCCGCACAAAACAGGGTAGGCAGAGGAAACCTAGTGTTAAGACACACCGTTGTTCTTCACTTTCCGCCGAGTTCTGGAGGCATTGCGTGTTGAGTGGCGTAACTCAACGCTGCGGTTAGCCTCGTTAACTGAGCGAGGAAATGAAAATATTAACTATTTCATTTCTTCGTGGAAATAGAACCCATGACCCATCGTGTTTATAGTCGCACGCTTGCACCCCTGCGTTTTTAAGGATTTTAGTGCGATTTTAATTAAAAAACAGAAAGCTTCAAGAGAAAGCTTCTACGTATAGTATATTAATATAGTGTAGCCCTTATGAGTTGGGTTGTGCAATTTTGTCGCAACTTTGTTGCGACGGCTATTCTGAATTAACAATATTATTAAGTTCAATCACACACACAAGTGGGTCAAGTTGAGCTTGTAAAATTTTCCATACACTAAAACACATACTAACACGACAAGTCAAATAAAAGCTTTAAAAACGGTAGGTAATTTAGTACCTAATACAATTTCTGCGCATTAATAATTCCCCAAAAATAAAGTCATCCATCTATATTTAATTATCTTATAATAATTAAAGTGATGATTTTAAGGAAATATAAATATTGTTATCATAGATATTGTAGTTGAGTCCATCGTCCAAGGCTATGTAGTGTAGGTCAGACGCTATATAGACGGAGATTGCTTATCTGTGTTAAAAAAAAATGTTAAAAAAATATTAAAAATATGTATTTAACAACAAAATATGTAGATTTTTATAACGATAAGGGTATGTCTAATCATCTTCACGCTGTATCCCGCACATAGCAGGGTAGCCAGAAGAACCCTAGTTTTAAGACACTCTCGTGAATTTTTCGAAGCATTGCTTGTTAAATGACGGGACTCAACGTTTGGCTTCTTTTGCAACGTTTGCTTCGTTGCCAGAGCAAAGAAATAAAATATAAATAATAATTTATTAAGCGTATGTTCTTAAAATAATATGATATACTAGTACTCGAACGAAAAAAGACTGGAAACATAAATTCAAAATCAACAAAAAACAGTCCTTAATCTTGAAGAACACAATTCCCTATAATAAACATAATTTGTGACACTGTTTGCTTTTTAATGCATGTAATTAAAAAAATATTAGTTTTTTTTATCTTCATGCACACACGGCAATCATACACACGGGTAGGCAGAGGGAACCTAACATCCAAATTTTGATACATTGCGTGTTGAGTGCATTCAATGCTGCCCTTTGTCTTGTTAATAATCTTAATCAGCTTCACGCTGTATCCCGCACACAGCAAAGTAGGCAGAGTGAACCTAGTGTTAAAGTTAAAACACTCCGTTCCCCACTTTCTGCCGGATTCTGGAGGCATTGCGTGTTGAGTGGCAGAACTCAACGCCGCGCTTAACCTCGAAAACCATAAACCTTAACCTTTGTCTTGTTACTTAAAAATAATCATTCTCCCGAATAATCGGACACACCACTGTCACATTTACAGTCAAAATCTGTGCCGCTACGCCACAACAACAATATCTTTAGTTTTTTTTATATTTATCTGCTCTGATTCTCTGTTCAGTTTTAAATTTTGTCAATTTTCCATAAGTGACGTTAAGAGAAATATTATGGCCATCAAATCAAATTCTGTTGGATCAGATAGCATCTGTCGTAAAATGATTATTCCTATCATTGACGTTATAGCTCCTGTCTTAACGTTCATTTTAAATTCCTCTATCAACTCTTCTAAGTTCCCTTCTCCTTGGAAAGATGGTAACATAGTTCCTTTACCGAAAAAACTTAATCCGTGTTCCTTCTCCGAATACCG
>DWQW01004921.1:0-18747 GCA_018249695.1 Heliconius erato demophoon | reverse complement strand
GTAACTAATTTAAAAACTGTACAGGAGTTAATATGCAATTATTACAGTTATTTTACAAAGAATATTATGAATCCTTCAAATCAATAATTTAACATTTAAGGCTGTTTCTGAATGAGTAAATTAAATTGTTCACTGAGTAAAAAGTAAAAACATAAAGTTACAAAAATATATACGTGTAATAAATAATTAACTTTATGTATATTTTATAAATATCAAATATCAACAATGGTCGTATTTTTTATTTAAAACAATCAAAAATTCTTTGACGATAATGTCGTAAAAAAATCATATTAGAAGTCATTATTATATTATAGTTGTCAATCAATTCTGCTTATTAAATCAATAATCATGTATTTTAAGCGGGCGAAGCCGTGGGTGAGCCGCTAGTATTTACTAAATTTACTTTAGATATATTTTATTATTCATACGCATGTACTATACAATTTTTTTTATTTAAAAATAAAATATAATCATTAAAATATATTTTTTCATATAAGTCTAGTTTCTAAGAAAGTTAAATATACAACAATAATATAGTTTTACTAGATGGCGTAATTTTTTGGCAAAACTGATGTAATTACTTTATCCATAGAAGGTCGTATGTAAATAATGTCAACTTTTACACTACTCGGACCTATATATTCAGTATCCCCATACTAAAAGTTTTCCAATAATCTATCAATGCTCGCTATTGTACTGATGCGACATTCGTCAATCAATTGACATAATTATAATATCCAAATACCGTTATCTAGTTCATAGCAGCTCCGCGTACTGCCCTGAATTCCTGCTAACGAAATTATTCTATCTTGAAGTCCGAAGTAGTACCTATGTTATTAAAAATATAGAAATTTAAAAAAATTATATTAAACACTTAGAAAGATAATTTTTAAATAAGCCTAATAGTAGTAGAACGATTTCTTTGTATATAGGTAAGTATTAGTTGCCGCCCTGTAACGCTCAAAAATTCCGTTTTTTCCGATCCCAAAGGAATATTGGAAAATATCTTCTCCTATACTTCTCAAGGAGCCAATGTGACAAAATCAGATTTCTATATTGCATGGTTTTGGCTGCGCGTTAGAGGAAGTATGGGAAAAGACGAAAAGGTGTTATAATTTACGCAAACGAAATCACAAGCGGCCTAGCTAGCTAACTTATTCTATATCAAAATTTGAATATTTCGGCTCCAATATGAAAATTAATTGCGTCACAGCACCTCCAGATCTTTAACGATAATTAACACGTGACACACCCGATATACCTACTAAGAGTAATTGACTCACTATTTCCGTTTCCTATAAATATAATATGTATATCAATATACTATGTAAATTAACCATAACACAACTAATATTAAATCGTACTCTCGTTCTTATTTGTGCACTTAAGGAAACCTGACATCCACGTTAATACTTTTTTAGCTTCACGTTTTATGCCTAGTGGAGCCAGAGAGAACGAAAAGCAAAATGCTTAGGTCTCTGATTCTGAATACCTCTTTCGCCTCGTCCATTATCATCAGCCTCTTCATATATACATTATAAAATATACTCGTATCTGTGGAGACCGTGACCCATTCGAGTAACTCTTTAAAAATATATGCATATAAAACGGAACTTATTTATTACTGAACTTATAGCTTTTGGTGTGCACTTTTGTACTCTTCAATTCATATAAAATTTAAAACTATATCATAAATTATTAGAAACACCAACTGGTGTTTAAGAAATTGCTGTATTTTTATAACGCTGAAGAGTGTGTTTGGTTAAACGCACTAATCTGAGAACTCTATATACCGCTTTCAACTCTGAAATCGCTGTCAAGACTCATCTTAGTTTTTTCTTTTAGCTTAGCGCTGTATCCCGCACATGGCAAGTTAAGCAAAGGGAACCTGATCAACACTCCGTTCTCATTAAGACACTTCCGTTCACCAATTTCCGTCAAATTCTGTTGATGTTGATGGACCGCAGAGTTGAGAGTGGGTCTCATCATACACAATTCCTATTTATACCTATTTAGACACGCGAGCGAAGCTGCAAGTAAAAGCTAATAAGAGCTTACTAAACTAAATAAAAATATGCAACTTAAATCAGCTTCACGCTGTATCCCGCACACAGCACGGGAGTGAAAGCAGAAGTGTCTTCACACTCCGTTCCCCAGTTTCCACAGAATTCTTGAGGCATTGCGTGCTTAAGGGCGGAACTCAACGCCGCGCTTTACTACAATATACAAATACTTTAATAAATTTAGTTAATGCAATTATTGTAACCGGCGTTAGCGTTTTCCCACTCACTCACGTGTGAACCGAACCGTGACAGCAACAAGTTGCGTCATTACTTTTTTTCCTTTAACTTAACTTATATTTAATTGACGATGATATTATGTTGAAGTGTTAAAAAATATTTAAGGAAGGAGTATGTTAAGCTTATTATAATTAACTATCGGCCCACTCGTGGCTTCAATCGCATAGTTATTTTATTATGCTGCATTTGCCAACAGATTGATTATATAATTTATATATTCAACCATTTTACATAATTCTGAGAAGCACACACTACTACGTGGCTGGTTGAGAGGATGTCATCGACGGCAAAATTACCATTATTCTATTATCTATTATTTATTGATAAACAATTATTTTAATTTTATATTTTCTCAAAAAAAAATTATATAATTTCAAATTACATGCTATAAAAGCCAAAGCTTATCTTAATTTCCATATTTAATTTCTTTGATGATAGAATAAATAACATTGGCTAGTAAGTTTTTAATATATTTGCCAAATAAAAAACAGTCTATCACCTTGCAATTTTTAATTATTTTTTCTCACAAAATGCCTTATTGTGACTTTTTTTTGGACCTTAAAAAAGTTAATGTTTCATGATTAGAGTAAATTTTTTAACATATTGGTGCCTATGAAACTTTTAGAGATTATTCTGTACTATCACAAGTTTTCAAATATGAGGTCCTCTACTCATAGACAACTGTTGATCCGTCCATCGCATTACACTCTTTATATAGAAAATGGCATATTAAAGCCGTATTACATCTTTGTAAGCCAACAAAATATTATAAATTTAAACATTTCCCCAAGTTGCCTTAAACTTTCAATTGCGAAATATATATTTTTATAAATATATCAATTTAAATGATTCCGCCAATAATACACATTTTTTTGCATTGTAAGCAGAGCGAACGTTTACCTTCCCTTCACCGCTTTGCAGTTAATTTTCGAGATTTAGCCAGCAAATGAAAATACTTTATTCCCTTAGAGAGAATCGAACCCACAACTATCACGTTTCACTCAGACGCTGTGCCGCCTCTCATTCGTATGTATGTAGTTATATATAATCAAACTATATATAAATTATAAACTTACTTATTTTTGCTGTGTGCGAGATACAGCGTGAAGCTTAAAAAAATAAAGTACTTATAACTATTAATACTAAATAGTCTAAGTGCTCACATAAAATTAGAAACGTTTCCTGAACCAATTAACAACAGTTTACGCGTTATCTTGATCTTGGGTGAGTTTTACGTCGCCCTGGCCTTAGTCTTAAAGTACCGAATTTCGGTGATTACTTCCATTTTTAATTAAATTATGTATTATATCCTATATAAAAAAATATTATATAAATATTTTTCGAAGGTATCGATGAGGCAGCGTCTGTCATAATCACGATGGTTGATTGATCTCCATTTAGTGTAATAATTACATTTCACATATTTTCTTTTCCTCACTCAAGTAAATTAAGAGTGACGTTGAGTTCCGCCTCTCAAAACGTAGACAAAGTGTTTTAACACTAGACTCCCTCTCTCTTCTCCGCTATATGCTGATAAAAGCGTGAAGCTATTAAATAAAAGACATCCATCAATATTCTTAAGAGGAGTCAAACCTCCTCCTTACAATTAAACACCATTAACCACTAAGCCAACAGGTAAGTTAAGTTCAACGAGGTCTTCTCAACGCTCACCAAGACTAATGTCCATTACGTACTAGTATCCTGCGAACCTAGTAGTTTGCGTGCTAATCGCTATTTTCGGTTGCTTTCCCAATATAGCCGTGTGACTAAAACCAGCCACGAAGTGAATAATATTTCACAATTTATTTTATATAAATACAGTAATATGGCTAAAAACGACCCGTAATTAAATTAATTAATTGGAATTATATAGCCGATGTTATTTTATAATTTACTATATAGTAATGTGGCTATAATCGATTTACGTTAAACGTATATTTATAAATTTATTGTAATTAAAGGGTACAGAAGAAGTGTCCTACTTTTTTTTTATTATCTCAATCAAAAAGCTAGCCATCTAAACCTCGCTAGAAGGTCAAAAATCTTTAGAAAAAAATTCCCTGTACTTATTGAATATTAATTAAACTACCGTAGATACAAATTTTTAGGTTATTATTTTATTCTTTGTAATAGGTTCTTCTATAATAGGATCGTCTAATAGGTTCTTTATAATATAATGGTATAAAATCTTCTTGCACTAATTGTTATGCTACGAATTACGATTGACTTTAAATGCTCTTAAATAAAATCATAATATAGAAATATGTTACGTACAAACGTTTTTTCTAGCTTCATGTAATTTCTCGCACATAACTTCCTTATTAATAGGTCTAGCTCAGGTGCTCACCTGAACTAGAGCTATCCATAAGGAACCTGGAAACCTAATTTTTTTTTATGGAAAAGGCAAACGAGCGTACGGGTCACCCGCCCGCGACCCCGTGCAACACCAGAGGAGCTACAGGTGCGTTGCCTGCCTTTAAAGTGGATTGGGCGCCGAAGCCCGGCAATACCTGATGTGAAACGCAGTGGCATAAAGCCACTACTTCACACCGGGTTTAAATGCCGGGGTTGGTAATGATCCGGCAGAGTCTGCCCATGCTTGTTGCCATTGCTGGCGACGTGACTCTACCACACGTACTTTAGTCGCCTCTTACGACACCACCAGTACCAGGATGATCCTATTTTAGGCCGGGATCACACGACACAAAAGTTAAGACACTTCCGTTCCCCGCGTTCCACCGAATTTTGGAGGCATTGCGTGTTGAGTCAGCCGAAGTCAACGCCGTGCTTTGCCCCGTGACCAGAGCGAGAAAGTGAAAATATTAAATATTTCATTTCCTCGAATGTGAATTGAACCCACAACCTGGCGCGTTTACACTCGCACGCTTGTGGGCACTGCGCCACGTTAAGTCCTCACGTACTTGTATACGTAATCGCCGAATATACCAAATAATAAATTCTTTGAACAGATGTTCACGTGCACAAATAAGTTTTCGAGGACGTATTTTTAAAGTATTTCAATAAAATATATCAAATGTATAAAAAAAGTTAATAAAATTACTAAATAAATAAATGAAATGTTTTTGACTTGCCAAATTAGATACGCCTAAGTCATTCTTTTTTTCTAAATCAATCGTAACTGTACGTTACCCGTAAATTAAAGTTTGCAAATCAATTAAGTTTCCTTAGACTGAATTGTAGGTAATTGTGGGTTTTCTATTTTTTGTATAAAATGACTGTAAGCGTGACAGTTGTGCATTCGATCCCCACTCGGGGGAATCTAATATTTAATTTAATATAATAATTCTCTCTCATAGCTCAAGAGTAGACGTATTTAACAAACAAAAAATTAAATACCATATAACAACAAGTTTGGTTTTGGTTTTGGTTTTTTCAGTTCATTTAAATACACAAGTTAGCAGAATAAACCTTCCAAATATAATCTTCAATATCCTAATACATTAATACATAGTGTATTGTGGTACAGATGCTGTTACAGACAAATTGCTCTTGAGAGTTGGGGTCAAAGGTGAGTTAACAACCCACTGAGTCACAACGCTCACACAATAATAGACATCGCGCCTCAAAATTGTATAATTTGATGTACAAAATTTTATTAATGTTTCTTTATAATCGCAAGCATATTCTATTATATAAAAAATATAAGAATATTTTATAAAAAAACAGGTTAAGCGCGAATCGGACTCGCCCACCGAAGCTATCGATTGTAGATCAACAGGAGATACAACTAATAAGACACTAATTTTTAACTGACTTCTGTAAGAAAAGGAGGTTATCGATTCGACTGTTTTTTTGTTTTTTCAGAACTTTTGACTGGGTGAACTGATTTTGTGTGGTCCCAAAGTTTTAATTTGGTCCATATGTCAGATATCGATCATATCTATGATAAAATCACATAAGTCTTAAATTTGCATTAGATATGTGCGCGGAAAATGGACGTATAACTCAATATCACGCCAACCGATTCCGATGATTCTTTTTTTTATTATAAAGGATACATTTCAAGGATAGTTGGTGAAAGTTTAGTTAGGTTCTGATTATGGGATCCGGTTGAAATTGAACAAGTTGTTTTTTGGTAAAAAATATAATTAAACTGTAATAGTTACAAGGAAAAACAACGGATCGCCGCATAATTTAAAGAGGTCCCGACTGTTAATTCTAATAAACCATTGGGCTTGTTTATTTTCTTTTTACTTTTATGCAGTCGGAGTTTTTGTTTTTTTATAAATATTTTATTTTTCATTAATAAATTATACGCGCAACTTTATAATCTATGAATCAAAACGACATCTCAAGATCGATCTCAGAGTTATAAGTACGGTGAGGTATTTCTTTACGTTATTAAGACGAAATAGTTGTAATATTTTCATATAAATCTTTGCTTATTTTTAATAAGTACCTAATTTTAGTATTATAATAATAAATCATATTTTTACACATTTATTATTTTTACCGGTATACTTACAAGAACTTAATTATATAAAGAAAATATTAAACAATTTGAAACACCAGCAATTTATAGTCGGTAAATCTGATTTACTATTTACTGCGCATTTTAAAGCGTAAAATTACGATCATGATAACTCAAGTTTTCTTGTTTCAAGAATGTTCTATAATATTCAATTACAATTAGTTACGTTATAAAACAATAAGTTAAGAACAAAAATATTTTTTTTATTGCCACCAAAAGCTAATACATATGTCAGTCAGTTGACATAAATATTTTGCAAAAGGAAACTGTTAAAATGCACTTTCAATTGCAAATTCGGTCGAAATTAATTAGATCCAAACCATAATAGTGAAAAGAGAAATGTTGTGACACGATAAGAATTTTAATTTAACAATTATATACATATATATGTAATTAGCTATACCTGCGACTTTGTCTGCCTAAATTAATATAACTTTCGATTTGTAAAATAAAATTAACACTAAATGTTAAGGAAAATAGATAATAACTTTACAAACTGTATTTAAATCGGTAAAGCCATATCTGAGGTAAGAAAAGCACAGACAAACCGACAAACAATTTGAAAGTCATTATTTTGGGTTCTATTACTTTGCCACCAATAACATATTTTGTCATATATTTTCCATGTACAGACTACAACCAGTTACATTTTTATTATATGTGTGTATAGATTGGTGGCAAAATATATCAAATATAGCAATGCGTTGTGGCTGGTTTACTTTTATGGAATGCCTGAACGCTAAAGGAATAGTGATTATGAAAGTCCAGTTAGTGAGCGATTGGTTCTCGCTAAACTAAAGCCTTACGTTATATGTCCATATGTATTATATACTTACGTACCTTTTAAAAGCGACTTTATAATCGTGTTACAACAAATCCATTCACGTTATACACGCAAAAACAAAACACTACACAAAAGATAAAAAAACAACACAAACGTCAAACGGAAAAACGGGGAGGGCCATTTTTAATAGTATCCCAAATTAAATAGTTTAAGTTGCACAATATTTGAACAGATGGTCACTTTATTTTATTTTTGTTGCCGCGCGATTATATTTTAGCATCGAGAGAACGATACGAACAGTGTGGGAAGGAACACGGTACTGAGTTAGAATCATTTGTTTGGTATACTTTAGGTATGTCTATCTCTTTCTTTCATTGGGAACAGCGATGTTTTATTTGGTACACATTAGGTATGTCTATCTCTTTCTGGCGCTGCAGTGACATCTATCGTTCAATATATTAATTAAATTGCTTGTGTCAAGTCAGTGGGTAAATAGCCAACAAGATGGCGTTAATATATTTTTCTATTTTTAAATTATAGATGGAATTTGTTAATGTTATATCTACAATTGTTTCAAATCTCATTTTTCCAAACTTTTCGTGTTAATAGTTGTCAAAATTTTAGTCATATATTTAGTTTTTTTAGTTCTTATATTTAGTTAAAAATAAAAAAAAAATCATGTAATAAAATCGGTTAAGCGTGAGTCTGCCTTCTCGTCGAACCGAGGCATATAGGCATATATGCCTCGGTTCGTCGTAATAAATGAACTATAAATACAATTCCGTAATAATATTTTTTCTCTTAAATATGTATCAACATTACTTTTCGGATTTATTCCTATATTTTTATTGTAAGTTCTCACTTTGTGCCAAATTTTACAACTGTTGAGTGTAGATCTAGGTGTACTCGATATGTTTTGATAGCACGGTGAACTTCAAAATGCAGCAAAATCTATGCAAAAATACATGTATATTTTGATTGCGTTAACTTAGAAGCGCGATTTTTTCAGTTCAGTCTTGATGTGGCGCTTACAGTCGAACGCTGGTGCCCCACAAGCGTTCAACTGTAAGCGCAATAGGTTATAGATTCGATTCCCACTCTAGGAAATGAAATATTTAATATAAACATAATTCCTCGCTCTGGTAACGTAACTTAAAGAGCAGCGTTGCGTTCAACCACTCAACACACAATGCCTCCAGATTTCGACGGAAGTGAGGAACGGAAGTATTTTAATGGGAATGGAGTGTCTTAACACTAGATTCCCAGATTCCCTCTGGGTAACCCTAGCTCAGATACCCTGCTATGTGCAGGATACAGCTTAAGCTAAAAAAACCTTGAAAATTTTACAGTTCAATAAAAAATTGTTATAACAGCAAAATTAAAACTAAACTGAAATTGAAAATATGTCATATTTAATTATTCACAAAACATATAATAAAATTTAACACTAGCGTAACGACACTTTACACGATAACTCAGTATCAGTCAATTCAGAAACAACTTTGATCAAATTACTATTAGACAAAATGTTCTTAGGTTCAAAACCACCAGAAATCCACGATTCTAATACATCTGTGCTTGGCAATAAAGTCCTTAATGTATTCCTTATATATATGTACGCTTGAGGAGAATATTTATATATACTAAGGGCAAAATTCTTTAGGTCGTCCGTATGTCTTGTAGGCATCGCGAGCACTAAGCCATTAGTGTCTTCTCGTATCTTATCTTGTAAAGATAATAAAATTCTAGATTTTTTCTTTCTTTTCTGATTCAATAAGTTCCTTTTCATTTCTATGACTTCTTTTAAACGCATTAGGAATCTATTTTGACGTTTATAAACTCTCATTCTGGATTTTAATTTTTCTTTTAATGAAACTGCTTGTCGTTGCATTTTTTGTACTTCCGTGAATAACTTTAGTATTTCAACGTTCTCTTCTTCTGTGAGTTCCTTAGTTTTTGTTTGTTTATCTGTATGTGTACCATTCATAATTGCTTTGGTATAAGATAACTCTTCTTCATATTCATCGCTATCCATTAAGTAATCTTCATCTTCATACTCATTATCAAGTGTTTCTTCATCTATATATTCAACCTAGAATAGAATAATTGTAATTAATAGCAATTCTCTTTGGCTTTTTAATAAAGGAAAGACTATTGTAAAACAGGATAACTTTATAAAAACTGTACTGCACTTTTTCAAAAAAAGATGAGCATGAGTTGTAAATTAAATTTATATCATAGTAAACATGGACTATATAATATACAAAAGTAATAAAATAATCTTTAACTACACATTCCATTCCACAAATAGGTATACTATTTCTCTTAAACTTAAAAGATACACTTATCGCTCAAATTTAATCACACATTGTAACTCTCCAATAGTAAATAAATGTCAATTATATAATAATAGGCATGATGATAATAATTATTTAGAACAAAAAAAACTACAAACAAAAAATACTACATTGAAAATTAATTAAAATATATTTCTCAACATTGTAAAACAGTTTCTCAAAATCGGTCATCATGCTATTATACTACTATGAAAAATCTCAAAAGCAATTGTAGCAAAGTGAGACTGAATTTGACTATAAGGCTAATAGGTGTGTGTTCAAACTCCACTCTTGGGGATGATTTCATTTTATGAATTTTTATTATCTTGCTCTTTCCTACAAAACAAGCAGAAAATAAAAAAACAAAGATTCTACACTACACTTCTATGACTGACTATGTCTTAGCCTAAATCAAACCTATGAAATGTTACCTCCAAAACATGTTTAGGCAACTTCAACGAGGGCACAGCTTTACTATTTAAAACTACTGAATTATCTGCATTACATTCGAAACAATCCACAGAGAAATGTTGAATGCAAATATATGAATAGTCTGTTGGTGTCCAATTATTCCTGCCTGTTAAATCTGTCCATATTTGTTTTAAATGCTCATCATCTGGAAACCTATAATATAAATGATTTATAATAATACATTTATTATATAAAACATATTTAATACACAATTCATAAAATTTTAATTATTAAGTCAAAAAGTGGCAAAGAGTTCCATTATTCAACTCTAAAATAAATTAATCTCTGATTAATCCGATTGGTCTCTGAAATAATGGATCAAACTTGTGTGGACAGTAAAAAGAGTCTTAGCACTTGTTTATCTTTAGATACATTGGATTTTTTTTAATTCTTTGTCTACAAGGAAAAATAATAAAGATAATTAAAATATTTTATTTTAATTTTGTATATTCAAATTAAACAAAATAAACTGTTTACATGATTGTTAAGTGTCTGAAAATAAGTGATTTAAAAAAAAACAAATCTCACTGATTTACTTGCCAGTTCTTCTCAGGTTTAAGGCAGTCACTTTAGTGAACTGGTGATAAATTATTTGATATTCAAAAAATTAAGCATGAGAAGGTACATGCTATTGATTTGTTGTTTTTTATTTGTTAGTTATTTTGAATAAAATTATTTGACTTTGATAATAGCAGTGCAATATTCATACCTAAAAAATAGCTCTGAACCAGAATTCTTAGATTCCTCACATCCTAGTACTGCACAAGTCTTTGTTATCTCTGTATCTGCATCTGTATTTTGTTTAAGCTCAGGCGCCACCATAGCTAGCAAAGAAAAAAAATGTTACAAAATATATTTGAATTGTATTAATAAATATATAACAAGCAAAAAGATGATAAAATTTTAACATACCGATTGGTGTAGATTTAGCTCGATTTTCATCATTTTCTTTTGTTTTCACAAGGCTCTGACTAAAACTCATATTTGTTAGCAATTTATCGGTGTCATAAATTGGCGGGTCAACAGCTTTCGCTTATCACTATATACAAATACTTTATTGTGTTACTTTAAACATGTTACTATAACATTTTGTTTTTTATTAACGTTAATTATAGAATTCACAATATATATTTACGAATAACAGTAATTCCACGCTTAACTTCACTTACTGGAGCGCCAGTGTCGGCCTCTTTTATCAGGTTATGTTTATTTTTATAAATAAAAAGCTTTTTAAGTAAATATAATATACGTGTATTGTAGAAATAACTAAAATTAATATATACACAATATTACAACAGATATGGGTATTAAATTGTTGTTTTTTTTAGAAAATAGTAAATTGACGCTACGATGCTTGGAAGTTTGACAATTCAAACTTTGACATTTACCGCGTGTGTAGATAACATACGTAATAGATCATGTAAGTAATTGTATACTATACAGCTTATATGTCTATTACTATACTAACATTATCTACGACTTCGCCGGCGCCGGTGTATAATGGAATGCACCGAGTGTTTTTGTCAGTACCACTTTAAATGAAACCACAGTTTTAACTAATCTATAAAAGCCTAATAGAATTATTATTATTCTCAGAAATTAAAAAGTATTTTTTTCAAACAAAATATATTATCCTAGTAAAATAAAACGTCACATGTCAAGAAGGACGCACGCAGCCATAAACCTATAAAAGGGAAACCGCCGCATACGCCTCATTCCGAAATCGAGTAGGTATTGGCGGCAAAGTTCAAAGTTTTTTAATCTTTTGTAGTAGTATGTGTTTACGTTATTGGTATCTATGCGTAACTGTGTAACACGAAATACAGGTATGGATAAATATCGTGAAATGAAAAAGCATCCTACGTCTGAACTGTTGAGGTATCTTGATTATTTTTTTTAGGTAAGTATGGGTTTAAAATATTTAACCCTATATGCTGTTCTCATAATAGGAGCGCTGACGCTTCCACCATGTAAAGGGTTATGCATAATATTCTCGGAAGTTCTATAGTTTTTGTTTTGAAGTTCTATAGTTTTTGTTTAACATTTTTCATGATTAATGTGCTTTTATCGGTCATAACGTGATATAATAAAACCTATAAAAATAAAGCCTTCCATGACTATCAAATATGATTTTTAGGATTCCGTACAGAAACCTTTGGGGGTTTCGAGCAAAAATTTATATCAAATACTCAGGTCTACTGTCTTTTGGAGCTGTGAAAAAAACAAACTTCTAGCCAACGGAATCAAAAGTACCGCCATTTATGCCGCAAATTTCAAAAGGCAAGGGAAAAATCGGGAACCGGTGCACATGCGTCACAGTAAAAAAAATATGTATTCTCTAAGGGGCCTCTACGTGTTGGACCTGTGTCGCCACGCAAGCCTTCCAAGTGACCGGATTATTTTGAGTCCGAGAATTATGAAAGATAAACATAATAATAATAATATTTATTAAAATAAGATTTCGTATATAACAATAACTTAAGTCGGTAATAACTGCATTAGTATTAAGCTGTGTTACAGCTATTAACTCCAGCCAATTGCAGTCGTCCTTTATATAGTAATGTAAATAGTTTTCACAAACAAATAAAATAATAACACAATATTTAACAGGAACCAAACATGAAATAGAATAACAATAATTAAAAATATATACAATAAATATTGAAAAGAAAATAACAATGATGAAAAAAAACATTAGAATAAAGGACACAAATTAAAAAAGTTATAATAATTTATTTATTATATTAACAAAACAATAATAAGTATTTCGTAAAAAAAAAATCTTTACGAACTAATAATTGTAGTTAATTTCATATATTAAACTATTGATATTGCTCATAATTTATAGGAATTCTGTCTTTGATCTTTATAATCTATGAGCATATCGTATTTGCTGTCAAAAGTCATCATTCACAAAATCATCTCAATACGCAAATATTTGACGAGACCTTTGTTGTTCTGAATTTTATGTGGAGAAAATGGTTGACCCAATATTTGATTATCAATTTAGGCTTATTCTAATCGGTGATAGCACGGTAGGCAAGAGCTCACTGCTAAAATACTTCACAGATGGAAAATTTGCAGAGGTAATACGGTTGTTTTTGTTGTTGTATAACATTTTTATAATTTAGAGAGTAAATTACGCATAATTTTTAGCTTTCGGATCCTACGGTGGGAGTTGATTTTTTCGCACGGATAATAGAAGTACAAGATGGTACGAGAATTAAATTGCAACTATGGGACACAGCTGGACAAGAAAGATTTAGATCTATCACAAAATCGTACTACAGAAATTCGGTTGGGGCACTCTTAGTATACGATGTGTGCAACAGATCAAGTTTCGAACATATACCGCTTTGGATGATGGAAGCTAAAAGGCATATAGAACCACACAGGCCTGTCTTTGCTTTGGTGGGCTGTAAAGTAGACCTGGTTGGTACTGATAATAAAAACGGAGCCCGAAGAGAAGTTTCTTGTGAAGAGGCTAGAATGTTTGCAGAGGAAAATGGTAATTATACAATATTGCTTAATTCATTAAAACTTATGCAATTGTTTGTAGGATCGATGTGATGTTTTTTTATGATGTGCCCATGACTATGTGCACTATATTGTAAATTTGGTGAATATTTATATAATGGAAACATTTTTTATTATTTTATGGCTCTAGTGCACAAAGTGTACCAGTGAGTTCTGTCACTCAATATGCAATGTCTCAAAAATTGTTCAGAAAGTGAAAAAAAAATGTCTTAACACAGAGATAACTCTGCCTACCCTGTGATGAGGGAAATATTAAAAAAGCATATAGCCGATGTTTATATTTTTGCTGGCATAAATATATATAATTTGTTAAACATTTGCAATAAATATCTAAGTATGTCATTACAAACATCTCATTATCTATGTAAGTACTTATCAAGGTTATGAATACAGGTTCTGACCTAAATAATAAATTTGAATACTTAATTAAGAACAAATGGGGTGTCACTATTAAATTTTAGACAAAGACTAAGATTAAATATAAGCAATACTGTGAGGAAATGTAAAAAAAATAATATTATTTACATATGTAACACAGATGCATACAAAGAAAGCTACTGAATAACTGTATCAGATTTACGATTGTCAATAATATTGCGTAGTATGCAGGGCCATAAATATTGTACAACATTATTGTCAACACACAAGTGTGTGCAACTAGCCACACAGTTACTACTAAAGAGAACAAACATAATATAAAAAATAGCTTTCACCATGTTCATTCTTAGGAATTAATCTTAAAGATGAACATGACAAAAGAGAAATTGTACTTTTTATTAAAATAAATAAAAAAAATTGCTTATATTGACAATGATTATTCTTGGCCTTAAAGTTGCACATATTTTAAGTGTAGTATTAAAGGGCCTTGACTATGTTTTTATTTCCTTTTTCCATTGTTTCCTTACAAACTGGAGCTAAATTGGTTGGTTTTATTATTAAACATAAACCTGTAGTTGGGCCTCATTTGACTGTAAATGGTGCTATGGTGGTATTGTTGGTGGTTGTTGGTTCAACACCCTTTCAGGCCAAAGTCTTATTAAAATTTTTATACTCAATATATTATTAGCAAATCATTGACACAAATTTGATGTATATATCTGGTATCAACCACGATTTTTACAACAAAAGTAAACCAATTTTGTCTTTAAATAGAATAGAAAATACATTATTGTATTTTAAAAAATATTTTGACTTTCCCATAGATAAAACAGGCATGCCAAGATAACAATAAATTAATAACATTTACTGTGTATTGTTTTATGTTAACGTTTTTTCTAGTTTTAAACATAACATTCATCATTTTCTGCCTAATTTTGTAACATTGCTTATTGATAGAAAATGTGAAATGATAATAACTTTAATACAATTATTTCCAAAAAAATTGCACAATGTGTGACGTCATCTTAGGTAGGGAATCTCATAAATTTGACCAGCTTTAACAAAGATGCGGAAGAGGTAAAAAAATAACAAAATATGTGTGACATAATTTATAGATGGCCATTTATATTCAAATATGATATGCCAGAAAGAATCACCGTAGAGTTGTTTGTTTACTGGCACAAATAAATATGTTCACAGCACTATTAAACATTTCTATTTTTACTACTTTCAGGCCTCCATCATGTAGAAACCTCTGCCAAAACGGGATTAAACGTAGAACAGGCTTTCATACTTGTTGCTCAAGAAGTATACAATCGTATACAAACAGGTGAATATAAAGTAGAAGATGGCTGGGACGGTATCAAAACTGGCTTCAACCGACCAAATGGGATGGACTTCAATCTTCTTGAAGCTGAAACAGTTCAGTCGACATGTTGTTAAATGAAACAGGCTGATATATGGTGAAAGGTAAATGAATTTTTCATATATTCTTTAAATATATGTATAGATTATTTATGTAATTTATGTTTTAATGCCCTAATATAAATGAAAGCTTATATAAAAGCAAATGACACCATGGTGTTTTCATATATAAAAAAATTTTGAAAATAATCAATTCCTAGAATTTTTCAAATATCCCGAAAATCATATGTTTACTCTATAGTATTTTTATTTAAATATACATACATCACTATCACCATATACCAGTGTTTGGGAACTTAGATGTAAATATTGACTCATATTTTAGTCTATGATGTAACATTATAAGTATAACTTTATTGAAAATGTAGATACAGTTGGCATAATGCCCTAACATGCAAGTCACATTCACTATTCTACTAGATCTGTCCTTTTAAAAAATATATAAATTTTATATCTTCTTTCGTCACAATATTAATAATATGCAAAAAACATATGAAATATTTAGTGCCAATAGTCTTTATATAACATTAATATAATAAACAAATTATTTAGCTGAAAAAGGTAATTAATTTTTATTCAGTATAAAAGTAGCCTAATATTAATAAATAAAAGTCATCATCATTATTTTTTTAATTCATCAATGATTTTTGAATATTATATTTTTTAAATTAATGAGTTATTTAAAAAATTTACAATATTTAACTTACATTTTTTTAATCAAAATTAATGATTAGACTACTATTAAATTGACGTCATTCTCAATTTAACTTGCAGCATCACACTTCAGTACATACATTTAAAACCAAAGAGCGGGATTTCTATCTGATATTGTTCAATTGTTTTAGTTTTATTTACTTATTTAGCCAAAATATTAACAATTACTTACAAACTACACACCAGTGTAGTAGATTTTTTGTACCTGCAATTGAATAATGCGTAATATTGATAGATTGTAAGAATTATTAATATAATTTACGTTTGAATTGAGTTTTGGATTGTAATTTATGTAGACACACTTGGTTTTGATTATGATTTGCTAACTTTATAAGTGTTTGGTTCTTCAACCATTATTTCTAATAGTTGAAAATCAAAAAATATTTCTGTTATGGATAGTCTAATAATTGAGGGATGGAGTCTTTTATGCCTATAAACGTTACAATTATTTCGAGCACTTAGAATGTGCCATAAATCATAAAAACTTTTAGTTATTTCCATTTGACCACAGGAGTATTTTAATATTCCTCCATAAAATGTGCACTATGCCATATTTATATGAAAAAAAAAAAAACAGAAAAAAAGGTCTATTAATAGCTATTGTAATGCAGTGTTTAAATACATACAAAATTCTATTCAAGAAGAAACCAATTCAGTTACTGTATAGAAACATAATGTGTCTACATATTTTACAAATATAAAATGGGTAACATATTTGTTTTAAGATTAACTTTGTTATATAATTAATAACTGCAAATGCAGAACCTAGACTTAGACTCTCATATAAAATTCATATATGAAGTATGTCAATCTGCTCATTTTATATATACATGTGTGTGATTATTTTATTATTATTGCAATTTTTTTCACTTTTTGCCATAATTATGCAGACATTATTAAGGAGAGGCAACATGGTTGTAGACAATCTATTTTTGTATTGAACAAGGTTGAAGTAAACATATTTGTCACATATTGCAGTTTTGTTTATTTAATTAGATTATTGATTTTATATTGTTCATTATATTTTTACTCAATATTTTCCTAACAATGAAAGAACTTAGAGTCCAGAAACTATTATTGCTATATATTTTTTTATTTTTATTCTATTTTGACTTAATAAAATAAATTTGTAATCTGTGGCTAATGTGTTATGGTATGAAAAAAATAAAATATTGCCGTCCGAAATTGTTGGCAAAAGAAAATGCGTTTGAAAATCAAATGGATATTAAATAAAAAATGTTTAACTGCATATGGAATGGTAAAACAGCTACTCGCAAAAATCTCAATTAAAGTTTAACTAACATTAAAATCGTACGCACCAATATTTGTTCTGATTTAATATTAATTAAATATTAATTGTCATCCTTGAGAGTGGCTCTTATATATTAAGTTTCTCTTACAATAAGTTATATTTTTAATAATATACAGTTTAATAATATTTATGTGCTTTTGCTGTTTTTCAATTACATTGTATTACAATTCTTTAATTTAGAAAAAATCTTACATTCATTTTGTTTGTTATTAAATTAAAATAAACTGAAATAACAAAATTGAGGAATGTAATTCTATTTTTTATTAAATATTATGTATGAATAAAATATGTATAACTTAATATGGAAAAGAATTATTATTAGTATAACAAATACTTATTGAGAAAACGTATAAAAATTTGAATGTAGCGGGATTATAACCCGCGCCTCTTTGGACGGTTTCCAAAGTAAGTCATTATTTTTCTTTCCTAAGTGTGAAATAACACTTTAAAAATGTTAAAAAATATTATTAGTATAGTTTTTACTTGTATATTTCTTCAATATTTTAACAAATGTTATAAAGAATGTAAAAAAGCACATGAATATTAAACAGCTGGTTATAATTAAGCCATACATATATTTACATTAATTGATAATTGTATTATAATTATTGTAAACACAAATATTTATACGTCACAGTTTTATTATATGCAAATATCTTGTCATAGCGCTGTTATTATACGCTTTTTATATACGAGAGTAAAGGTTTTGTTAATTACTATTGTGTTGTTTTATTTGTTAAACCTTTTCAATAATAAAAAATATCTCGAATATTTAGAAATTATACACATCATACATAAAAAATACAAATCATGCACACAAATAATAATTTTACTTAGGTATGTGTGTATAATCGGTATGTTCTATTTCATTATGTAAAATAAAACTGCCGCACTCATTGCTTTACACCAATATAATTATTAATTACCACTTTTAGCTATCACAATCAAAGATCACAATGTTACCGCTTCGTTGGCAAAACAACCCGTCCTTCACCGAA